>PVHP010050257.1:0-11890 GCA_004024765.1 Zapus hudsonius
GTGTGCCTGATGTGACTGTGATATGTTTGCACATTTACTCTCTAAGGTGAATGCAACTCTCTTTGCAAGCATAGTAGCTCTGGGCCACAGGGATGAGAGGCTGTTGTGGAAGCTGAGACCTCAGGGAGCAAGGGGCAGTTACAACTCAAGTTCTAGGGCCAACAGGGCACAGTGACAGCTCATGCATCTGAACAGAGAGTAGTGGGTAGTAGGACACAGCAGAGGCCCAGCATCTTGGAGGTCAAGTGCATTCCCTGCTAAGCCCATGAAGAAGAGACACAGCTGCAGCTTGGACTCTAGTGCAATGCCTGCTTCTCTCCCCAGGGAATTGGATCCCCTCAGCAGCTCAGCTCTACTCTAGAGGGCTGGCCCACGTTCAGGGAGGAAGGGAAATATGGCTGTGGCTGAGAGAGCAGGGAGAGTTGTTGATAGACTCCCAAGGGTGGAGAGGAGAGGCGACTGGCCCCAGACACTTTAGCTGTGGCTTTGGCTTCAAGAAAGCTTGGGTCATGGGGAATGGAACATAGTGTGGAAGCTTGGTCTCAAGAAATACAGCCATGAAAACTCCAGACAGCTCCCAAACTGGGTTCAAGGCCTTTGAAGGTTGCAGGATTCCCCAGCAGCAACATTGCAGGTGTTTACAAAACTATCAAGGGCTGCTTGCAGTTTAGGAGATATCTTCTGGCTTTGGGCTGATCCCATGGGAGGGCATGTGAGGAGCCCCAGTGTTTCAATTCTATCTCTGGAGCCAGCCAGAGAGTCTGTGCTCCCCAACACATTGCAGTTTCTTTTGTGCTGTCCTATAGACATTATTGTTGAAATGTATTTTTTTGTTGTTATTCATAGTATTTACATTTTTGGGACACCTCTAGTTAGCCATCTTGCTGACTATACTCTGAGATATAGTATCTTATCAACACATTCTCCAATAAAAAGAATCAGGGATCTTTGAAGGGACAGCTGCTATGGATTGAATGATGGTGTTCCCCCTCTCCCATACTCACAATTGACACATTGAAACCTAGTCTCCATGGGGTACTACTTAAAAGTAGAACTATTGGGAAGAAATTAGGACTTAAAAGTGGACGCTTCCTTCACGAGAATCATTCTCTAATGAGGAGAGAGTGCTTGCCAACCCTCTATCTGTACTGTCCTCTGTGAGGACACCCAGGAAGCTGGCCCTCACCAAACACCAGGTCTACCTGCACCTTGATCTTGGACTTCCCGACTTGTAGAACTCTGAGATACAAGAGTTTGTTTAAGGCACCTAGTCTATGTTATATTAATTTTGCAGCCAGATTGACAAAGACCATTGATGATTCCAGGGCTGGATCAGAAAGTAAGTAAGATGGTCCTGTAACACATGGACGTGCACAATATTCAGAATGTTGAAACAAAAGCCCAAAAGCTACCAAGAAAGCCATGTGATGAAGGCACATTGGAGCTATCTGAAAATGTTAACCAAACTAGAACAATTGTTTTTTACACAAGTAGTATATCGGTGATCCTATAGTAACCACTTTGAAATGCTATGGCTTGTTCCAAAATTTGCTATCAAATATTTGTGTCTTACCAGTTGCTCAAAAGTTGCCCTGGGGGTTATTTTTCTCATCACAGTGGATGACCAAACCCTGACAGAAAGAAACAATTTACAAAAGGAAAGATTTAGTTTAACATTAGGGGGATATAGTGCATCCCTGCAGGGAAGGTATAGCTGATGAAGTTTGGGACTTGTTTTGGTCATGGTCATACATTGGTGGATCAGAAAATACAAAGTTTGGACCAGAAGTCAGTTCAGGTTGTGACCCTCAAGACATTTCCCTAATGGCCTATATCCACCAAGGTAAGTCCTAACTTCCAAAGGTTCCATCACCTCCCCAAACAGCATCACCAGCTGGCCAACAGGTAGGTGTTCAAACACATGTACCTCTGGGAGACATTTCCCATTCAAGCATCCTAGAGTGTGCTGTGGGGCATATTATCCAAGTGAAGAACTGCCTATTCACACCCCATACCGAAGAGTATAATGTTCTCATGAAAATCAAAAAAAAAAAAAAAAACAAACACATTTACAGGTCATTTTCTTCTTTTAATTATTATTAATAATTAGATGCATTATATGAGCAAGTCTTGTGTACCCCTATTTCCCTTCTCCCTGTCCCCCACTCACTGGGGCCCTCCTCAGTGGGTTTGCTGGACCAGACCATGGGGTAGGGGGTTGTGAATTGTATAAGCAGTAGACAGTTTTTTCTTTGTGTGTTGTTGCTGAGGGGGGTGATGTCTCTGTATATTCTCCCCCACCATGGCTCTTACAATCTTTCTGCTCTCTCTTCTGCTCAGTTCCCTGAGTCATGGTGGGTAAGCTTTAAGTTTGCTTTACTTTTGAGTTCTTATGAGTCTCTGGATTTCTGCTTTGGACTGTGTTGGTATCTGCGGTGTCTGTCTCCATTACCTTTCATAGGTTATCTGACTTTCTGTGGAGGTGGGTGTCTTGCTCATCTCTCCACTTTCTCAAAGGTTTCCTTTGGGCCCTAGATTATAAGTTAGGGGTGGTTCATCTCCCGCCTGGGTGTCAAACATCATCTCAGATCCTGCTGGTGAGATTGGGTTGGCCATGGTTCTCGCTGGCTTCTGAAAAATACAAACAGAATCTCTAATGGAGAGTGAGAGACTTCAGTATAGGTTAAATGAAACAAACATTGTTAATTAGTCAAGGTTCTAATGGGTATAGCTTCTCTGTAGATCTCTAGTTAGTGGGGGGGGGGTTTCCCCTTGGAACCTGAGTTCTTGGTCTCCATACGACTGTGCCATGGATCCCAGTTCCAGTTAAGGGCTCCTTGCCACTGAGTGGATCGATCTCTTAGCCAATTATTGATTACCTGCCTAGGTCTAGCACCACTATTGCACATATGAGAACTTCTTGGCTTGCTTGTTTCTGCCAAATAGCAATGTCCTCAGCATTCTCATTACATCGGTTGGTGTATATAAGTGACCCCTGCTTCCTCTGCATATCATTGGCCACTTTCCCCTGGCAGCTCATGTAATGGCTTCCAGCATTACATGAGCTACAATCTGGGAGCTGGCTACCATTCTGGATCTTGCAGGGTCTCTGGTTGTTATGTGATGACAATCTGTGGTATCTTCAGCAATAGGGTCTTATCTTTACCTGGGGCAGGTATTTAAGAGCTTTGACATAATCCAGTCTTTTGGAGGGGACATATGGGTGTCTTCGATCAATAGTTTTGTGTGGGAACTGACCAATTACTGGGACTGGGAATTATAGGCCATAGTAATTTGTCTTGTGGTTAGGCTTCCTCCCACCCTATTCAGGGCTCCCCTTACCAGGGGATGTCCACATCTTCCCCGAGAACTTATTGTATGAAATTAAACATTTTAAGGTATCTATTCATTATTGGTTTAGATTAGTGTATAACTTCATTAAAGCCCCACCAATCCCGTTAACTTTTCTTGAGTTTTTTTTTTCAGCTATATTTGTAGAAAATTCAAGTTCACATTAAGTGGCAAAATTCATTTATCCCATGAAAATAGACTTTTGGAGATGCCATTCAATCCATCTTGGAATAACTGAAAGTTGGGTCTGATCCTGACTCTCCAAGATGTTTGCCAGGCATAATCCCATCAGGAATGTCCTGCCTCCTTTTCCGCTTGGCCTTTCTGGGTTAGCCCTCTGAGCCCATGAATCAATCAGATCTTAACTCTTCCTCCTGAGTTTGAGCCAATCAAATCCCTGCTTACACACCTGAGCCTGATAATGAGGCTCACTCTGATTGGATGTCTGAACCATATAAAGGTTAACTAAAACCCTTCACTCCCTTCTTTTCCTTTTGCCCTGTGACCTGGACTGAGCATCCACTTGAGTTCCCAGACCAGTATGACTGGGAAGGGGAGAATACTTATGTTGGCTTGGGTATTTTTCTTCTTGTCTCGTGTGTCATGCTTTGGGGGTAACTTCTCACTTTGATAATATGCAAGATTGATCTTGATCACTGAATACTTCACTATTTCTTAATCATCTCTGGTTTGTTATTTGAAGGGCTTCTCTATACGACTGATCTTCCGTGTGTGTGGAATTGTCTTGGCCTTTTCCTGATACCAGTTTCCTCAGATAAACAAGGTATGATTTTTATGATTTCTCCCTAAATAAATTTAATAATTCATAATTTAAAAAAGATAGCCTTTGGCTATCCCAAGGATCATGTACCAAAAAATGGAAATCTACTGTGATGATCTCATTCAAGATGCTGAGCTTGGTGGATACATGAAACACATATTTTCTGACCAGCATATTTGAAGTTCTCTTGTCTGTTATCAGTAATGTGGTTCCTTGACATATTTTGTGATTTGCCTTGCTTTGTTTCCCAGATACTTTTCAAAACAGGGGTATATATTTCATAAATCTTCTATAAAGTACTGTGATCAAATTTCAAGAGGGGACTTTTATACATTTGTAGTATTTTTTCAATATTTTTTTCCTTCAAATGAATTTTAGGAAATTTAAAAACAAAATAAAAATAAGTAGACAATGTCCACACAGGCAACAAAGAACTTAAGAAATGCCCGGCGGAGAAATATAAAAGCATTTTAAAGGAATTTAAGTGGGGTCACATACAAGAATCTGAATCACATACATCTCATCGATTCAGAGATATTTTAAAGCCATATTCCAAACTTTTGAAAGATTGGTAAGAACCCCAAGTAATTTTCTGGTCATTTTTAGGTGGGCTTTATATAAAATAGCTATGTAAAGTGAAAAGCTTTATCATTATTTCTGACTGGAGGCGGCATACAGGGAAATGCCATGCGGTGCTAATTTTCTCCTTCAGGAAGCACTAAGACATAGTGGGGAAACATCACACATACCTCTCAAGATCATTCATATCTGATGGAAACTATACCAGCATATTACAAACATAGGTCCATTTCCATGTATCTAGCTAGTATTTTCAATATATTTCATTTTCCATTGGTCCTACATATGTCTTCTGCTGTGTTTAAAAAGAGCTTTCGTGATTGAGATATTAGAATGAATTATCATATATTTAGAGAAATGATAAATAATTTTGTGTGTTTTTATTTTTTTTACAATTACACTATATACCTATCAGAAATATATTCTAATTTGTGGTAAAACAATATAGCAGTTGGCATTCTTGGTGTAAATCTCCCAGTGTGCTAATTTATGCCAGTTGTCATAAAAAACTAGTGGTATCAATACAAAGTTTCTACTTAATAAAAAAACTCTTGTGGTAAACAGAAATGTAGGAAAAGGTGAACTTCAGGCCAATTAAATGAAGTAATGTGTTCACAGAAATACAAATTTTCCACTGAGACACAGCAACCATCACCCACTAGCTTATCTTGGATGAACAAACCATGTTACATAATGAAATGATATCATTTCTCAGAGACTAAGTCAATTTCAAGGAAGAAAATACCACTTGGAAAATATATCCTCTTGAATCTCACAAGTTTTAGATAACTTTTCAGCATTTTAAGGGCTGTTTAAATGACAGGGAATATGTATTGTCTTCACGATTCTAGTTCCTAGAATTATTGCTTTGTGATTTTTTTGTTATGATTTTATGGTCAGGGGATACTTCGTCCTGTACCCTATGTCTTCACATGGTCATCTGTGTTTTTTTCTCCATGTTATAGTGTCTATGCCTCTCAGCTATGTCTTCTTCCTACTTCGTTCCAAACCACTCATCCATCCATCCATCCATCCATCCATCCATCCATTTATCCTAAGACAGCATCACTGTGGCACTGACCACCTCATTAGAGCAGGTGTTTTTGTTCAACCACTTACTAAACTGTAACTTTGGGAAAACTATGTAAAGTCTATAAAACTCAGTTGTTTCATCTGTAAAGGGACAGAATACTATTGACTCGGGAAATTGGTGTGTGTGTGTGTGTGTGTGTGTGTGTGTGTGTGTGCATGCGTGCTTATGTGTGTATACACTTGTGTATGTGGAGGTCAGAGGACAACAAAATTTCTCCCCTTCTTTTTTTCCTTAAATTCCACCTTGTTTTCTTTCTCTCTGCCTCTAGGCAAGGTCTCTCATTG
The DNA here is from genome assembly GCA_004024765.1 of Zapus hudsonius. Classification (NCBI taxonomy): domain Eukaryota; kingdom Metazoa; phylum Chordata; class Mammalia; order Rodentia; family Dipodidae; genus Zapus; species Zapus hudsonius. The sequence goes on from PVHP010050257.1 coordinate 6,089, forward strand.
ACCACTGCTGCATTCACGAGGCTAACTGGCCCATAGCCTCTGAGTGAGTCTCCATCTCCCATTTTGCTGTAGGCGCCCTGGGATTCTTACAGTGTGGGTTTTACATGGGCCCTGGGATCTGAACTCAGGTTCTCATGTGTGTGTAGCCAGTACTCTCTTCTGAGTCATCTCCTTAGCCCACTAGCTGGGATTCTTAATATGCCTATCACTACTCTTGTTTTGGTTTTGTGTTGTTTTTGAAATAAGGTCTCCTGCTCTCCCTGTTTCTCTTTCTTGGCTGTATTAGTTGCTTATTTCTCATCATCTACAAACTTTTATTGACAAATGTGGACATTCGGCCTGCTTGCAATTATTTCCAAGTGGTATTACTACTCAGGCATGGTTCCTGTCTTAGCCACACACTGCTGGGATGAACCTCCAAACCAGGCACAGTTTATGGGAAGAAAGGATTTATTGAAGCCACAGATCCAAAGGAAGTTCCATAATGGTGAAAGAGGCTGGCCCCCTTTCACAGATACAAGCAGAGAAAAACCATCACCAGCACCATACACACAACAGCAAACAGGCGGGGGTGGGGAGGGGCGGGAAGAGAGAGAGAGAGAGAGAGAGAGAGAGAGAGAGAGAGAGAGAGAGAGAGAGAGAGAGAGAGAGAGAGAGAGAGAGAGAGAGAGAGAGAGAGAGAGAGGGAGAGGGAGAGAGAGATCCTTCCTCTTTATATAGCAGGATCTTGCAACCCTTTCCTAGACTTGTTGACTTACTGAGTCTCTGGAATAATTAATTCCTTCCTACACTGCCCTTCTAGGAAGGGATTTTCATTCGTAGCTTCTCTGAGCTTCCTTATCTCCTGCCCCCTGAGAGGGCTGCTTTCCTGTGAACAACATCAGAGACCTTCCCAAGATTACTAAACAGTTCAAGTTAACATCAAAACTTAACCATCACAACATCCTTACCTTGAACACTGGATCTAGAACTGATTCAGCTTATGATCTTCTCTCTTTTTTTTAAAAAAAAAAGTTTAAAATGTTTGTACAGAAATACAGCAAGGTGGCAAATTCACACATCCATAAAGAATTTCGTAAGAATAAAGCCAAAAAAAATTCTAGGTCACACCTAAGCTGTAAATTCTTACTTCTTTATTTCTGAGCTTTTGCTTTAATGTTTTCTGTCCGTTATTGTTTTTCTGCAAAGGTCTGCAGATATTCCTGGTCCATCGCCTGAGGGCCATGTCAGGAGGGTGCCCTGACAGCCCCTGGCATTCCAGTCCGAGGTGGAGAAATGAATGTTGTAACTTTTTGCCAATAAGCTTAAAAATAAACTGAAAATGACAAGTTGGTCTTGAGTTTTAAGTCTGGATGCCAAGTTTCAGCCCCAAAGCCAATTTCTAAACCTTTGAAAACCAAGGTCAGTGGGAGGGCAAGAAACCCAAATCCTAATTCAGTTTTAATCCACCCAGGGCAAGTGGCAGACGCAAGTTGAAAGGTAAAAGATCTCGATTTAGTTACCAACTTTCTAAAGAAAATATCTTCTTAAAATCATTACTCAAAATACGGCCTCCAGATGGCAAAACAATTTGACCTGCTTAACTACGTTGTCTTTAAATCTTTCAAAATTAAGCAAACTTCTTTAGGCATATGTAAATAATCAATGCTTCTTTTAACTATATCTTGAAATTTTAAATATAAATTCTAATAAAAATTAAACAGAAAAAATGTTCAATGTTCAATAAGTTTACAGAAAATTTCAATATCTTCTTTCAAAATTCAACTAAAAATATGTTAGTACACTGACTTTATCATTCCTATAGTCTGTCTAGCTGTCAACTTGTTTTTATGAAGTTTGATACAGACAATGTACATATATTTGTATTTACGCCTAAATTCGTTCACCAACGTATCATTAAGATGGTTCAGCTATTAAAGGCATTTGCTTGCAAAGCCTGTTGACTTGGGTTCAATTCTCAAATTGTCCAAGCAATCAAGACCCAGAAAGAGGCACAAGTATCTGCTCTTGGCTTGCACAGAGAGAAGAGGCTATGGTGTGCCCTCCACACACGTGCAAATAAATTAAAATTAAAAACAAAGATATCCATCACTGTCGATAGCACTGTGTTTGCTTTTGAGGTTATATTTGCATACATTGAAATGTAAGAGTCTTAAATGCATCGTGTGATAGGGTGTGACAAAGCTTTAATAACCCACACTCCACTGGGGTATGGGCTATTTATGTTATTCTAGATAATTCTCTATTATTCCTTCGTCATAGCTCTGAATTAATTGGACTTTAAGTAAATACCTCATAAGAGGGACCAAAATTCAACGGACTTATTGATCTTGCTAAAATAGAAACTCAAAAATAACATTATGGACTGCAGAGATATAGCTCAGCTGTTAAAGGAACCTGCTCGCTCAGGTTCAAGTTCCCAGTTTCCATGGGAAGCCAGATGCACATGAGCCTGGAGTTTCTCATAGCTGGAGACTTTGGTGCATCCATTCTCTCTCAGTCTCTCTCTCTCTCTCTCTCTCTCTCTCTCTCTCTCGTTCAGCTTGCAGGGAGATAAAAATATTTAAAAAGCAATTTCACTGTTGGATGAGGTAGTTTATGCCTATAATCTCAGCACTCAGGAGGTTGAGGTTGGATCCCTATGAATTCATGCCAGCCCGAATTACATAACAAGCTACAGAGTGAGACCCTGTCTCTAATAAAATAAAACAGAATAAGATAAAATGATAAATAATTATACTAATTTAGTTAACAACAGAAGCTGTGCTTGAGGAACACATTGAACAAGCAAACTTGCTGGGAACAAGAAAAATATAATTGAGAATAGAATAGAATGTTAAGTGTCCTCTTCTCTTAAAGGAATTGCTTTGTACCAGGTAATTGCTAAATAATTACCTATTATTTTCTTTTAGTCATGATGTCACTTGAGGACAACAAAATATTGATTTAACACAAAAAAATTGTTTCACTGGCCTTTGTTGGTGAACGCAAAGCTGAAAGCATTCTTTTCCAACTTCTTGGAAAATTCGTTGTGAATGGTATTACACAAATGGCAGTCAGTGTTTGAAAACTCACTATAGTTAATAAAATACACTTTCTCACAATATTACAATCAAAGAATTCTAGGTTAAATTCGAAAAATGTAACCAAGCAGAGAAAGCCAGACACTTTTCACTAAAATCACAGGTTTCATATTAATGGGGAATAAAGTGCCTCACTGCTGAGTGGGGCTTTGTTTTATAAGATAGGCTCAATTTAGTCATGTTCAGAATAGCTGCTTAATAGCCTCAGACTGGAGATTTCTCGCCATTAGAAACTAACTTCTAAATCTCTTGAATTTTGTCTGTGAGTTGAAGAAAAGAGCAGTAATACTCTTAAATTAAGAAGTTTGTCAGTGGAATTTCCTTTAAAGAAAAAGTTTTCCTTTTCTACTTTTGCCTAAAGGATGGCTTGAAAATTATAAATGTTCATCTTGAATTTCTCTGTATTTGCAGGCAACTAGACATTTTAACACATATGAATTTTCCCTCCAAAATTCTGCCTCACTAGACTACTGACATTAAATCCCTGTTTTTGCTGTTAAACTGCCTGGTCTTCCAAATGCTATTCATCACTGTTCAATTTTTCTTGAACTCAGTATTAAGAAAATTACTCCCTGACACTGCAGAAAGAGCCCATTCAGTCAGAAACACATAAATCTGGGTATTATTTTCCCTGGCAATAGGAGATGGCTTGGAATAAAAGAAAGGAACTTTTTCTCTGAAAAGAAAAAGGAAAAAAAAACTTCTATAACTCAGTCTCTCTTTCTGAACCATTCCTTGGGATTCAGTCATTTTTAACGAATTCAAAGTACACCAATTTAATGCAAAATCATGAGTATGTTAGCACAATAAATATGCACTTTTGAGAATTAATACAAAGTGTAATGTATTTGCTGAGCCCATTTGATCTTCTTAGTGCATAGGGTTTTTTCTTTTTTCTTTTTTTTTAGATTGAGCAGAGGTCCAGGGTTCTCTTCTTAGATTTCCAGCTGTGGACATGGATGGAAGTCATGGGACTCCGCCATGGAAAGCTGCTTGAAGAAGCAGAGACAGAATCTCTCTTGTACCCTGCCCTTCACTGGATCTCAAAGCTTTCCAGAGAATTAACCTTACAAGAATAAATTCCAGGAGTTTGATGGCAAAAAGAAAGGCTCTGTATTCCCCTCTTTAATGCAAGTGAAAATTGCCAACTCTTCTCCATGATTTTACTCTGCTGTCTTCCTGTCTCCTCCTCAGAGCATCACTCCACTTAGGACACGTGTAAAAGGAGGCTGGACAGATATGAACTGTGGTGTTCAGTAACTATTTGATAGCATGAATAAGCATTTTTCATAGACAAAGAATTTAAATTATTTTTAAATGACCATCCTAAATATAAATTTCAGTGTAGACCTGGTGTAGATTATATCTATTTCTTTATATAACTGCTTATACAGCTCTAAGTTAGCAGACACTGTTTCCACAGTTATGACCTGTAAATCGATTTGAGTGTTGGGCTGGAGAAATGTCTCAGTGGTTAAAGTCACTTGCCTGCAAAACTCAATGACCTGGGTTCAGTTCCTCAGTACCCTGGGTACTTTTAAATGAAAATTTTGAAGCTAGTATACGAAGTAATGGGCTTCATGATGGTGTGGCATTTTCATACATATGTGTCATACTTTGTTCTAATTCATACGTCTCCCTCACTGCCCCAACCACGGTCCCTGTCTCCCCATGGTTCCATTTTGTTAGTAGAAAATGTAGCTTCTTTAAACATTACACCTGCAGTGATGCAGGTATCTAACATCTGTTTTCTCTCATGCTGTGGGTACCCTTCATGGGAGATGAGCTCTGGAGAGACCTCTCTGAGGCCTTATCTGCCCTTGAACAGCTACAAAGCATGCTGGGGGCATGAGGCGAGATCCCAGTGACATTGATTGCAGAAGGTTAAGGGTCAGTACTTATCACATGACTATAACCTGCATTCGAAGCTAACTGAAAATACAGGGTTGGCATTGAGGAGAAAGATACAAGAAATACCCGGATTGACAGCTCCTATAACTTTCTTTTTCATTACTTTTTTATGTTTTTATTGGAATAAAATTATATATATATTAACAAAACAATATGCTCAATATCATAAGTTATTAGAGAAAACCATTGAAACCAGGATGACATTCCCTTTATGAATTAGACACATATGTATGAAAATGCCACACCATCATGAAGCCCATTACTTCGTATACTAGCTTCAAAAATTTCATTTAAAAGTTAAAAAAGAAAATGTGTTTTACAGATTCATGGCAGAAATGACACATAGGTATATAGAAACATTATTTCATCTATTTTCCATTTTCAAGAAATTGGAAGAGCTATCCTGGCTCTAATGAATTAATTATTTTATTTTAGTCTCTAAATGTCTTTTACTTGAGGCCTGCGTAATAGGAGTTTTTGGCATAGAAAACCCTGGAAAGTTCACTTAGTAATATTTTGTTATATTAAATTCTCCACCATGATGTTTTTTTTGTGAAGCAATCCAACCATCTGCGTTTGTCAAGGTTGCCATTTCTGTGAACGTGATGGTTGAGGTCTCTTCCATTATCCAGTTCACATCATTTGATTTTATCATCTATGCTCCTCTTTACCATTTCATAATATTGTGCATTTTCTTGAAACATTTTTTCATTGTTTAGTGTCCTAGTTTCAATTTTCCTTCTCAGAAAACTTTATTATTTTCAAAATCCTTGCCCCTTCCAATAATCAAGGACATATAAAGTCATTT
>PVHP010050258.1:0-11871 GCA_004024765.1 Zapus hudsonius
TCTCTCTCTCTCTCTCTCTCTCTCTCTCTCTCTCTCTCTCTCTCTCTCTCTCTCTCATAAAAATATTTTTTAAAAAATAAATAAAATAATCACATTTTTGCCCGTCATTGTAAACTCTCATTATCTAATTTGTGGCATTTCTTTTGAGGCCACATAAGAAAAAAATATATACAATACAGTAGGTGGACTGTAAATTCATCTAAACCATGAATTTGGTAACAAAAACAACTAGAGATAAACTTAAATTCAGGGAAGATAATACAATTACTTCATCTAATTCTTTCATATTATTTTCTATTAAATTTGATATTATGAATTGGGAAATTATGAAATATTGTAAAATTTGATATTTTATAATTTATATAAAATTGTTTTTGGATAACCATTTTGTGATGGGTCTTGATTACTGAGAATCAAGACAGAGAGGCAAATGAAAATAATCACATTATGGACCTTTATTTCCAATGCTTCCATCATTTAATAAACCATCCCCACCAATATCTGAGGGCAATAATTGGTACCAAGTTGTGGGCTCAGCTGTAAGCAGAGAGGAACCAATGGAAAGACAAAACTGTTTTAGTCAACAACCCATGAGGGCTTTTTGATGATTTCCATTTCCCGTCTTCCTTTTCAGGTGGGTCATCCTTTGATATTGTAGGAAAAGGAAAGCCTAATAAAGGAAGTCTAATCCTTCAAGTGAATGTTTTTTGGGGGATGGAGAGTGTCAGTTGCAGCTACCTTGCTAGCTACATTTCAAATTTATGATGGAGATATTATCTAAGATAATCTTTAAACAAATATCAACCGATTGAAATCCTTTCTGTGAAAACATTGAAAAGTCTCTCTCACTGCCATTGTAATTTTTCTTTACTCTCTCACCCTCTCATGTGTTATTGCAGGCATTACTGTAGCTAAAGCAGATATTTGCAATAGCTTATGGTACATAACTCTGAAAAGTGCTCTACATGCCCAACACAGTTCTCCAAAAATTCTCCAGTTAGATAAATTCTATGTAAGATAGTCTCCCTTTTCCAGTTGTTCCTTAAGGAAAATGGGCAAGAACTATCAGTGATAATACATAGAATCCAGGCTCCACAGGAAGACATTTAATGGGGCAAATATTATAATAATGAATCACATCATAGTTGAATTTAGTAAAAAAAAAAAAGGAAAATGAATAATCCTAGATCTTACCATAAAAGCAACAGCAATGAAAAGACAAGGGATGGAAGTGTTTTTGGAGGCAAAAACAAACAAATAAACAAACAAACTCATGCTTCCTTTATCTTCATTGGGTGAATTTGTTGAGTTGCCCTGATCTTGCTTGAAGTAAGTCCTAAAGCAGCATTCAGATCAAAGTTTGACTGAACATGAGGGTTGGTGGCAGTGTTAGTTTTAATGCCTGAGTTAGTTGTGCTGACCTCTCATACTGTATGTGGATATCATCTTTGAGCAGGCTAAATTGCTCTCCTCACATGGGAGCCTCAGGGCAGTGTCGAGGAGGAGCTGCATCATGCTTGACATCGCTAAGTATCAGGAAAATGCAAACTCAAGCCACCTTGAGATACTACCCAACTTAAAAAGAATCCTGAAAAAGAGAAAAATTCTGAAAAAGAGACAAATGTTGGCAAAGATTTACTGATATATTATTGGTGGGTATTAGTACTGCCTTTTGCCACTCTCCAACACCTCTCACTCTATCTGGTCTGCTTTCTCCATCAAGTCTTCTCAGTTTATAATTTTACTGCCCTTCACAAATATATTGAATATTCTATTAATAGTGAATTTACTCATCAAACTAGCTTTTGTGGCCCTTTTAACTTGCTCCATCACTGGGAGGGCTTTTCTTTTTTGTTCGTATTGTTTTATTGTTGTTTCTGAGATAAAGTCTCTCGAGGTAGTCCAGGCTATCCTCTAACTTGCAATAAATATTCCTGCCCTAGCTTCCTGAATGCTGGGATTACAGGCGTGTACCACCACAGTTAGCTTAACCATGAGTTTTAAAGAAAGATCTCATAAAGAATCTAAAACCTGGTGATAGATACCAATGAATAGAATTTGCATTAGAAGATGGAAAATGGTAAGAGGAGCTGATCCTTTTCTTGAAAAAGAAATCATATAGCAATACTTGCAGTTTTAACTAAGGAAATCTATATATTGTAAAAGTCTTTTACTATCACAATATTTCATGGATAGTCAAATATCTTATTTTTGTTCTTAGCATAATTCATTTGGACACAAAACTATTCCTTGATTACTTTTAGCCTGTCCACTTGCCATAAGTCTTGAGCTCCATTAATAAATCATACATCTTGTTGTGCATTTGTGTGTTTATTCATTTGTGTAAGTGTGGAAATACATGTGCCACAGCACTTTTGTTGAGGTCAGAGGACAAGTTTTCGGTCTTATGCTGTTCACCACTGCTTTAGCCTTGTTAGCTGGCCTCAAGTTTGTGGTGGTTTCTCTTGTCTCCACCTCCCTTCTCACCCATAGTCAGGGCTGGGAATACCAATACCTGACATAGGTTTTTAACATGGGTGCTGGGGTTCTGAATTCAGGTTCTCATACTTATGTAGCTGGTGGTTTATCCACTGAGCCATCTCCTCAACAATGTCTTATACTTTTGTCAGTGTGTATTAATTGTGAAAAATAATTGTTTTTATTATGACATTATCATATGTATATGTAATGTAAATTGACCATATTCACCCCTACTACCCTCTCTTGTCTCTCTTACTCCACTACCCTGGTCCCCTACCTCTTCCCAAATAATCTCACGTTGACATTAATGTTCTTTAAAAAATATAGATGCCACATAGTAAAGAAAAAACAGGTACTATTTGTCTTTCTGAGTCTGGCTTATTTAGCTCAACATCCATTTTCCTGTAAATAATATAATTTCATTCTTCCTTATCGTTGAACCACATGCCATTTTGTATATATGTGACATTTTCCTCATCCACTGATGAGTGCCTAACCTGATAACTTAGTTATTGTGAATAATGTCTTATAAATGGTGGTAGGGAGTCATCTCTATTGTATACCAACTTTGATTCCTTTGGGTTTATACCCAGAGGTGGACAAGCTGGATCATACAACAGTTTTAAGTTTAGTTTTTTGAGGAACCTCCATACTGACTGATAATCATATCCCTTTCAGGTTCTCTCTGCTATACCTGAAAAACCTTGAACATACAGAACATTGTGTAAAATGTACACAAGATAACTCTGAAAGATGGAAAGGAAAATGTAGCCTGGCTAGATACTTAATATCTTCAGGAAAGACACAGAGATGAGTTCCCTGTTTATTTGTTTTTTTGTCTTATATCCCATAGATCTCAGATGATGGGACATAAATGGCTCTAAACTGGAACACAGAAAAAAAAACTGCAAGAAAGATGTTTTATTTATTCTTAAAAAGCTGGGATATGGGTTGCCTAACAAAACACTTTCTTGTTCTAAACCAGTATCTACTTTACTCTGGCCAGAGCCCAAAAGAACAATTGTACACCTTGAACTGACAGTTTCAGTGGGGACCAAGCCAGAGATGAGGTTTTATCCCTATCAACAAAGCACTGTAAATCAACACTTTTCCTCCTATCTTTCTGGAACTAGCAGGACCTAGCAGGAAGCTACCACTTCATTCTTACTCAAAGGCAGATAGGAAGATAGTGCCTTACCTTTGCAAGAAAAATGTCAACAGTATAAAGGGGACCTCTGAACTTACATTTTCTCTATTTACAATGAAGTAATATGAGTAAGCTCACACTTTTGAATAATTATTAATAAAAAATAAATGAGAATTTTTAATTCATGGAATTAAAAAAACATAACATCAAAATACGTGAGGTGCAGTTATATCAGTGCTGAAGGAATTTATATGATTGAATACTTAGATTACACAAGGGACCCAGAGCCACAGCCATTCAATCAACACAGGATAAGCCAGTGAGTCAGAAACCAACGATTTTCGACACAAAAACCCCTAATCTCACAGCATTAAAGCAGCCTTAATACTCATCTAACACAACTCAGGGAACTGAGCGGAAGGGGGGGAGGAAAGATTGTGAGAGCCGTGATGGGGGATACTATCCAGAGGCATGACACCCATCACTAACAACAAACTTGGGCCAGGAGAACCGGACTGAATACAAGGCTATTCAGGGTCCCCTGCCACAAGGACTGATCCAGCCGGCCCACGGAGGAGGATATCCAGCTGATTGGGGATGGGGAAGGGGGCATTGGGGAATTGGGGATAACAACTCATTGTTGGCCCACTAAAGAATGTAAGTCATTATGGACAATAAAAAAAAGAAATAAGGGAAAATTTCAAATCAATGGCCCAACTTCATATATCAAAAAACTATTAAAAAGAAGCAAAATAAACAAAATATTGCATGAGGAAGTAATGCAATAGAATAAATCAATAAGACTGAAAACAAAAAAAAATGAAATGAAAGCTGATACTTAAAAAAGCAACAAAGTGGGTGAATTGTTAGCAACAATGACAATACATAAAAGAAGGAAGACTCAAACTATAAGTGACAGAAAGGAAACATGGGGTATTATAGGTCCAGTAGAAAATAGCACTAAAGCAGGAGCATGATGGCGGACAAGTAGCAGCCTTGCAAGGACTCTCGTCGAAAAGTTTTGATTCTTCAGCTGGGATCCAAACCCGGGACCCCAGGTGGCCCTGAACCCAACACTACCGTCTCCCCAACTCTGCACTAGCCAGGGGGTGTCAGGTCTCCCCAGTTGCTTTCTACTCAGCAGAGGAACAGAGCGCCGCCCTTCCCCCACCCCTAACTCCTACTCCCGCCGATGGCATTGTCTCCTCTCTGGTGCTTCCTGAGAGCTCCTGCCGGCTGAGCACCTCTCCCTCCCGGGGCCCCCTTCCTCCAGCCTCCCTCCAGTGATTCTTGGGCGCACTTCTCCCTAAGACCCCCCAAACATACATGGGCAGGTGCGCTCCTCCGGTAAACTGAACTAGCATGGTTCCCGGAGCACACTCCGGACTGCAGTTGCCGGGCGGCGGAGCCAGGCCTCAGGCACCTGGGAAACTCTGCCACGGCTGGGAGGACAAAGGTGGCTTCGGCGGGCAACAGGGACCATGGGCCACTGACCCTCCAGCGATTCTTAGGCGCACTTCTCCCTGAGATCCCCCCACATACACAGGTAGACATGCTCCAGCTCCTCAGGCACCTGGGAAGCTCTGCCCGTGCTGGGAGGGCAAAGGCGGCTTTGGCGGGCACCAGGGACAACGTGCCACTGATAGGAGGGCAAGTCAGGCGGGAAAACACTGGGCTCTATAGTTGGGGTGCAGGGATTGTTTTTACTGCAGCATACCAACTGGGGACAGGGGCCTATGTGGTGGCGCTAAGACTAAACAGTCACAGACAGACGGATCCAGACAGGTAAACATCTAAACCTCTCTGGGGACAGAACACCCCAACAGGAAAGACATTTGTTTAAGATCAAACCTGGTGATCTTTCCACTGGAAGCAAAGCGGGCTGAACAGCACTCCCCAGGGTGCCTGAGTCCCACGCCCCTACCTAGACATGGGAAGAAATCAAAGGAAAAAGCCCACAGAAATCAAAGACGGGACTCCCCAACCCAGGGCCCCTAGTCCCATTATGAGGCAGGAGACTGGCAAAGAAACAGAGGCAACACATACAGAATCGCAAAGAGAGAGCAATATGGCTCCTGACCACAACTGCAATGCAAATGTGAAGCAGCTAAGGGCTGATATGGAAATTATGAGAAAAGACAGGAATTAGATAAAGCTATCTAACTCAACCATAGACCCCAGACTGAATTTAATGGAGAGAAATATGAATGAATTCAGAAACACATTAAGTGCCTTAAAGATTAATCAACTAAGAGATGAGCTACACAATCAAATGATTAAATTTGATGAGGACCTAAAAAAACTTAAAAATGATTATCAGGAATCCCAAGCAAAAACAAAAATAGATTGGAAATTTGATCTCACCAAAGAATTGGAGACTATAAACAAAATTATAGCAGAAACAAATAATGGAAAGGAGATGTTAAAAACCTCCCTTGAATCAATCAGTCCCAGAGTTGATAATTTGGAGGACAAACTTTCAGAAGTAGAAGAAAAATCAGAAGGAATTAATAAGGATGTCATAGGTTTCAATAAATTCAAGAAATCAAGTGAGCAAAACTTGAGGGATCTATGGGATACAATAAAGAGGACTAATATTAGAATCATGGGGATCCCAGAGGGAGAAGAAGCCCAGGCTAAGGGCAAAGGAAATATCTTCAACAGAATTTTTCAAGAAAACTTTCCACATCTAACAAGAGAAAGCCCACTCAACTTTCAAGGGACCCAGAGGACTCCAAACAGACAGGACATGAAGAGGAACTCTCCAAGACACATCTTAATTAATATGCCTAACATAGAAAGCAAAGAGAAAATACTCAAAGCTGCTAGAGAAAAGCAAACCGTACCTTACAGAGGAAAAGCCATCAGACTTAACTCAGACTTCTCATTAGAAACCATGAAAGCCAGAAGGGCTTGGAATAATGCTTTTCAGGGCCTAAAGAAGTATGGCTTTCAACATAGACTAATGTACCCAGCAAAGTTATCCCTCATGATAGATGGAGAAGTGAAAGTGTTCCATGAAGTAAACCAGCTCTACAACTATTTGAAAACAAAGCCAAAATTGCAGAAGATCCTGCAAGAGATATCCCACACAGAAGAAACAAGAAATCAACCTAAGAATAGTACGAGATCAGACACAACAATTGCAGTCAGTGCGCTAATAACAGCAGAGACACAACCCCCATTAACCCTTCATCATGGCAGGGTTCAAAACAAACCTCACAGTTATATCACTGAATATAAATGGACTTAACTCCCCAATAAAAAGACACAGACTTGCAGGGTGGATCAGAAAAATGGACCCCTCCATCTGCTGCCTTCAGGAAACACACTTTACTTCTAAAGACAGAAAACTTCTTAGGGTAAAAGGATGGAAAACAGTTTATTAGGCATGTGGAAGTAAAAATAAAAAAAGCAGGTGTGGCTACATTAATCTCTGACAAAATAGACTTTATACCAAAATCAATTAAAAAGGATAAAAAAGGTCACATCTTACTCATCAAAGGAATGATACAGCAGGAAGATATCACCATCATTAACATATATGCACCAAATTCGGGTGCAACACAGTTAGTAAAGGAAACCCTACTCAAAAATAAAGCAGAAATAGACTCTAATTCCATCATAGTAGGAGACTTTAATACACCTCTATCAGCTCTAGACAGATCAACCAAACAGAAGATCAGCAGGGACATAACGGAGCTTAATGACACCATTAACCAGCTGGGGATAACAGATATTTACAGAAAGTTCTACCCCAAAGACACAAAATATACATTCTTCTCAGCATCGCATGGGACTTTTTTCCAAAATTGATCATATCTTAAGTAACAAATCTTCCCTAAACAAACTCAGGAAGATCTATGTAGTTTCTTGCATCATATCAGACCATAGTGCATTAAAGGTAGAAGTTAATAATGGAACAGGATACCAGAACATACACGAAGTACTGGCGCCTGAATAATTCGCTCCTAGAAAATGATTGGGTCATCCAAGAAATAAAACAGGAAATTCCGAATTTCCTAGTATTAAATGATGATGATAACACATCTTATCAGAATTTATGGGACACAATGAAGGCAGTCCTTAGGGGAAAGTTCATCACACTAAATGCCTTCATATCAAAGACAGAGAGCTCTCAAATCCATAGCCTAACCACCCACCTTGAAGCATTGGAACAAATGGAAAGAGCTAACCCGAGGAGCTCAAGACGAAAGGAAATAATTAAAACCAGAGCTGAGATTAATGAATTGGAAATAAAGAAAACAATTTAAAAAATAGATAAATCAAAGAGTTGGTTCTTTGAAAAAGATAATAAAATCAACAAACTCCTGGCCAATCTAATCAAACGAAGAAATGAGAAAGCCCAAATCAACACAATCAGTAAGGACAATGGTGAGATCACAACAGATCCTGAAGACATTGGAAGAATCATCAGGTCATACTTCCAAAACCTCTACTCCACAAAATTAGAGAACCTGGATGAAATGGATAAGTATTTGGATACCTACCAACTGCCAAAGCTTAACCCAGAGCAGATAAAAGCACTAAATAAACTTGTCACATACGCTGAGATTGAAGATGTAATCAAAAAACCTTCCCAAAAGGAAAAGCCCAGGACCAGATGGTTTCTCAGTTGAATTCTACCAAGCCTTCATCACAGAGGTAAAACCACTCTTTCTGAAGCTTGTTAGAAGCATAGAAAAAAAGGGAAGGCTGCCAAACACCTTCTATGAAGCTACCATTGCCCTAATCCCCAAACCACGCAAAGAAGCAACAAGAAAAGAGAACTATAGACCCATATCTCTGATGAAATTAGATGCAAAAATCCTGAACAAAGTCCTAGCAAAACAGATACAATGCTACATCAAAAATATTATCCATCCTGACCAAGTTGGCTTTATCCCAGAGATGCAGGGATGGTTCAACATATGCAAGTCGATAAATGTGATACATCACATTAATCAGCTCAAACACAAAAACCACATGGTTTTCTCAATAGATGAGGCAGGAGAAGGCTCTTTACAAAATTGAACACCTCTTCATGTTCAAAGCTCTCGAAAGAATAGACATAGATGGCCTATTCCTCAATTTAATAAAGTCAATTTACAAATCTCCTAAAGCACAAGATCATTTTCATTGGGGAATGACTCAAGGAGTTCCCACTCAATTCAGGAACAAGACAAGGTTGCCCACTCTCACCACTGCTCTTCAACATAGTGCTTGAAGTTCTAGCCCAAGTGATTAGACAAGAGAAGGGCATAAAAGGGATACAAGTCAGAAAGGAAGAAATCAAACTATCCCTCTTTGCAGATGACATTATCCTTTATATATCAGACCCAAAGACTAGTATCAGTAACTTCTTGAAGGTGATTACTGCCTTCAGCAATGTGGCAGGATACAAAATCAACACACAAAAATCAGTACCCTTTCTATATGCAGAAGAAAAGCAGACAGAAAAAGACATCAGAGAGACAGTCCCATTTTCTATAGTCTCTAAGAAAATCAAATACATTGGAATATCACTAACAAAGGTTGTAAAGGACTTATATATATAAGGAAAATATTGAAACACTCAAGAAGGAAATAGAGGAGGACGTGAGAAGATGGAAAGGTATGGCATGCTCATGGATAGGGAGGATCAATACAGAAAAAATGGCAATCCTGCCAAAAGCGATTTATAGATTCTATGCTATGCCGATAAAAATCCCAAACTCTTTCTTCACAGACATAAAAAATATAATCTCTAAATTTATTTGGAAGAGCAAAAGACCTCGGATAGCCAAAACTATTCTAAGTAAAAAATCCTCCTCAGGAGATATCACCATGCCCAACTTCAGAACATACTACAAAGCCATAGTAACGAAAACAGTATGGTACTGGCATAAAAACAGAAAGACAGATCAATGGAACAGAATTGAAGACCCAGCTTTAAATGGAAGTAATTTCAGTTACTTGGTCTTTGATAAGGGGGCCAACAATATATGCTGGGCCAAAGATAGCATCTTCAACAAATGGTGCTGGAGAAATTGGATAAATACGTGTAAAAAAATGAAAATAGACCCACTCCTTTCACCATACAGAAAAATCAACTCCAAATGGATCAGAGATCTTAATATAAATCCGGTATCTGTGAACATCCTGGAAGGAAAAAATAGGAGGAAATCTACAAGAAATAGGAGTTGGAAAAAATTTCCTGAACAAATCTCCAACAGCCCAGGAAATACAACAAACACTTAACCAATGAGACCTGATCAGGCTCAGAAGCTTCTGTACAGACCAACAAACCATACTCAGAGCCAATAGACCACCTTCAAACTGGGAAATGATTTTCGCCAGCTTTAACTCAGACAAAGGCAAAGGCCTAATTTCCAAAAGCTACAGAGAACTCAAAAAAATTAATAACAAAAACCCAAAATGCCTCCTCACAAAATGGGGTACTGATCACAACACAGAATTCACGGAAGAGGAAACACAAATAGCCTTGACTCATTAAAAAAGTGCTCAGGACCCTTAAGCATCAGGGAAATGCAAATCAAAACCACAATGAGATAACATCTTACCCCTGTCAGAATGGCAATCATAAAGAAAACCAACAACAATCGTTATTGGCGAGGATGCAGGGGAAAAGGAACCCTCATTCACTGCTTGTGGGTTTGCAAACTTGGTCAACCATTATGGAAAGCAGTATGGAGACTCCTAGACAGAATGGACATATAACTACCAATGGACACAGCTATCCCTCTGCTATGCATCTACCCGCAAGATGCCACATCTCGATGCAGAAAATTTTGTACAACTATATTTATATCAGCTCAATTCATAATAGCCCAAAATTGGAATCAACCTAAATGCCCATCCATGGTGGAATGGACAACGAAACTGTGGTATATTTATATGATGGATTCTACTCAGCTGAACGGAAAAATGACACATCAAAATTTAGGAAAAAATGGTCTGACTTCTAGCAGATCTTACTAAGCGAACACTCAAAAGAACAGAGAATTGAACGCCGGATATTCTCCCTCATATGCGGTCCTTAACCAGGATAACCGTTTTCTTTATGCAGAGTAGTAAAAAGAACTGAGAGGTTATGAATGTGATGTAAGGGAAGGGGGGAGGGGAAAGGTTCAAACATGAGGCCAAACCAAATTAGGTTCAAAAACATAAAATTCTCATGAGCATACTGTAACCTAAAGAGTAAATAGTGGGCGTCAACTGGTAAAAGGGGCCATGAGTAGTAGGGGAGAATATCTAAGTCTGTGAATAATTGAGCAGTCTGACAGCCCCAGGTCCCAGCCACTGGTTCCTTCCCTCACTGAGCTGTTGACCAAAGTGACCCATGAGGTTACAAAAACAAGACAGAATTCTGTCAAGGCTCTTGAACACCCTCCCCAGGCCTGAGGTAAAACCCTATTGCTGAAGAAACCACAGAATACCATCCTTCAGCATCGAGAGTCTCTTCGAGGTCTGGAATGGTTACCAGCCCCCAGATGGCAGTTAGTTCAGTGCTGGAAGACACTACACAAGCTGCCAGGGGAAGCTGAACAACGACAGCTGGTATAAACAGACCACTGGCATGAAACACAGTCTGTGGCCATGAGTAAGCTGACCACACCTCCTACTGGGAGAGAAAAGCAAACCAAGAAAGTTGCACCTGTGCAACGGAGGAGCCTGGGTCTAAGGAGACAATCAACAGCTATTAATATCTGCCAAATATTCCACTCAGTGAGGGGGAACCCGTAATTGGAATCGGGGATTCAGGGCAATAAGCACCGGATCCCATACTCGTGGGCTCCCAAGAAAAGATGCACTATGCAAGTGACTGCCAGGGAGGCTTTTGAAGATAGAAGCTAGGTAATTCAGAATGGTGTATATTTGTTAACGGATACTGACCTCATTCTCCGATGGAGATTGTGTTTGTATTTTTCAGGATACAGCGAGGGAGCTGTGGCCCATATAACCCTACCAACCGACCCCAGGCAGAAAGTTGAGATCCTGGCATGAGATGAGCCACCACAATCATATGGGGGAGGATCCATATAGAACCCCACAGAGAAAGATTGGATGAACAAGGGACCCACAGCCATAGCCATTCAATCCACAAAGGATAAGCCAGTGAGACAGAAACCAATGAATCTCGACACAAAAACCCCTAAGCTCACAACACCATAGCAGCCTCAATACTCGCCCACCACGTCTCAGGGAACTGAGCGGAAGAGGGGGCGGAAAGATTGTGAGAG
>PVHP010050259.1:0-11863 GCA_004024765.1 Zapus hudsonius
AGAGAGAGAGAGAGAGAGAGAGAGAGAGAGAGAGAGAGAGAGAGAGAGAGAGAGAGAGAGAGAGAGAGAGAGCGCAAGCGAGTGCGAGCGCACGGCAGGGCCTCCAGCCACTCTAAATGAACTCCAGACACACGCGCCCTCTTGTGTATCTGGCTTTACATGGGCACTGGGGAATCAAACTCAGGTCCTTCTGTGTTGCAGGCAAGCACCTTAACCGCTAAGTCACTTCTTCAGCCCAGAACAAAACTTTTTAACAAATCTCCCTTTTACTAGACATGGCCTTTCATACCTATAATCTCACCACTTGATGCCTTGAATGAGAAAATTTTAGAGTTCAAGGTAAGCCTGGCTCCATAGTGAGTCCCCAGCTCAAAAGCAAAACAACAAAAATTTCCCTTTTAGTCCCAGCCAGCTGATTCTTTTTCTGTCATTGTTCATAACCCAGAACTAAGACAAATTCATTAGTGGCAGGAAGAAGTGCATCAACTAATTTTGGCTTCATTTTCCTAAGAGTCCTTCTTCATGGCTTCCCACAATGGAATATTTTGTCTCAAAAATGGAATGCTCGGGCTGGAGAGATGGCTCAGCGGTTAAAGCACCTGCCTCTAGTGTCTAAGGCCCCTGGTTCAATTCCCCAGTACCCACATATGCCAGACCCACAAGGTGGTGGCCCTGGTGCCCTCTCTCTCTCTCTCTCTCTCTCTCTCTCTCTCTCTCTCTCTCTCTCTCTGTATCTCTCTGCTTGAAAATGAATAAAATATTTAAAAAAATAAGTTTAGTGCTAGATGACTATAGATGGATGTGAGATAAAAGTAACAGGAGATGGGTATATGGTATTCACTGATAATTAGTTGAAATTTTATGTATATGTAAAATTTATTTATTTATTTTTGTCAGAACAGTCTTTAGCCCAGCTGGCCTCAATTTCTTGATTCTCTTGCCTCAGCCTTTTTAAAAAAATTATTTTATTTATGTGCAAGCAGGGAGAGAGATAAAAGAGATATAGACAGAGAGAATGGGTGAGCCAGGCTCCAGCTGCTGCAAATGAACTCTAGATGCATGTGACACTTTTGAGCATCTGGCAGTATATGGGTACTGGGGAATTGAACCGGGGCCGTTAGGCATTGCAGGCAAGTGCCTTAACCAGTGAGCCATCTCTCCAGTCCCTGCCTCAGCCTTTTAAGAGAGAGAGAGAGAGAAAGAGAGAGAGAGAGAGAAAGAGAGAGAGAGAGAGAGAGAGGGAGGGAGGGAGGGAGGGAGGGAGGGAGAGAGGCAGATAGAGAGAATGGGTGCTCCAGGGCCTCCAGCCACTGCAAATGAACTCCAGACACGTGCTACCTTGTGCATCTGGCTTTATGTGGGTCCTGGGGAATTGAACTCATGTCCTTCTGCTTTGCAGGCAAACACCTTAACTGCTAAGCCATCTTTTCAGTCCTGAAGCTCCTCTTTTGTAAAATGGATATAATATTTGCCTTTTTACCTCACAAGGTTCTGACCACAGCACAAGCTTTGTAAATCTTAGAGCATCAAACAAATGTGAGGTAGTATCTTCCTCACCCAGTTAGCTCTAAGTGACAGAAGTCTGTCTCACTTCCCCAAATCTACCCATCTCTTCAGGAAAATACTGTAGACCATCACCATCATTCCCTTAAGGATGGTTTGAGCTTTCCTCTAAATCGAAAGCAACCGATTACAAGCAGCTGATGGGAGGAAAGTTGTTTGTTTTGGCTTATGGTCTCCAGGGGAGGTTTCATGATGGCAGGGGAAAGATGGCATGAGCAGAGGCTGGACATCCCCTCTGCCACAGCAGGTGGAACACCGAAGCCTAAGAATGAGCTGAACACTGGCAAGGGGAAGCTGGCTATAACCATAAGACCGCCCCAACAACACACCTCAAGGCTTCAATTCCCAAACTGCCATCAGCTGGGAACCAAACATTCAAGACATATGTCATTATGGGGACATCTGATTCAAACCACTGCACATGGGGCGGTGGTAATGATCATCTAGAGCTCCTCTACTCATTCCAAGCTCAGTCCACCTAATACTTAGCTCCGATTCCAGGGGTGTGTTCTGTTCCCATAGTAGTTTATGAAATACAATTATTGTAATATTCTTTATTTGAAATTTGCTAACAGGATAGATTTTTAAAAAATATTTTATTTATTCATTTTCAAGCAGATGAGAGAGACAGAGAGAACCTGGGCCACCACCTTATGGGTCTGGCTTATTTAGGTCCTGGGGAATTGAACCAGGGGCCTTAGGCACTGGAGGCAAGTGCCTTAACTGCTGAGCCATCTCTCCAGCCCAGGATAGATTTTTAAATGGTATCTCCAATACCCTACAACACAAATGGTAACTAGGTGTGGTGACAGATGTGTTGATTTGATTGTGGTAATCATTTTACAACACACACATATAATAACCTAACTTTTACTTCTCAATTATCATCAATAAAGCTGGAAGAAAAAAAAAAACTAGCTCAGATTAGTAGGTAGTGGCAACAGGAAAGAAGTCTGGCATACAAAAGCTCTTAGTAAACTAATAATATGCATTGTAAGTTTCCAAGCAAGAGAATATTCAATGTTTCCTGGAACTTCTCAACCAAAGAATTTTTTTATTCAGAGATCATTTCTTAAGATCGATGTTATAAAGGGCACTCTTTTTAGAAAGGTGCTATAAAAACTTTTGAAAATTCTAAATAGATCTATCTTCCAATGCAGTGTCCACGGATGGCAACCAAGTTAAAAATAACAAAGAACACTTATTTTAATAATCACATAGTCACATTCTGTGTTCTACAGCATGAAACAGAGTGCTTTGTCCAATTTACTAGGGATAAAATATGGTGCTAACCCTTAGGCAAAATTATTGCTATGCGCTTCTGAGCACACCACAGAATGTTGCCTGGGGCTTTCATAGTACATTCTGTGTTTACCTGTGATAATCTTTTTGTTGTTTATTTGGCTTTTTTGAAAGAGTCTCATATAGCCCAGATCGGTCTCCATCTTGCTATATATCCAAAGATGACCTTGAACTCCTGGCAAGATGCCCCCATCTCCCATGTTCTGGGATTACAGGTATGTGCCATCATGGAGGACTACTTGTGATCGTTATACGAGTACTCTTGTTTAACAGAGCAGAATCCACTTTGTACCTGTGACCATGCCCATTAAAGGTCAAAGCTCTCCGGGCATGGCTGCACACACCTTTAGTCCCAACACTCAGAAGGCAGAGGAAGGAGGATGGCCAAGAATTTGAGGCCAGCCTTGGACTACAGAGTTGAGTTCCAGGTCAGACTGGACCTTGGTGGTGGACAGGATGGGACAGGGGAAGTCAAGACTCAAAGATTCACACACCCAGCTCAGGGAATTCCTCTGCTCAGCACACCTTCTTTAATATAGCCTCCTCGAGGTCTTAGATCTTGACAACATTCTTTTTTTACCTGCAGTCTGGAGATCCTCAAGGTCACAAGCAGCCCATATAGGAAAAAGCAGCCTGATAAAAAGGATAGGTGGGTGTGGGTGTGCCTGCTTGCCTTGCCTTCCACTTTGTTTGAGACAGTCATATTCAGTCTCCCCCCTCACAGCAGGGTCTCACTCTAGCCCAGGTAAACCTGGAACTCATGCTGAAGAACTCATGGTGGTCCTTCTACCTCAGCCTCCTGAATGCTGGAATTACAGGCTTGCGATAGTGTCTCTCTTATTGTCACTGCAAATTTCAGCCTGTCTGGCTCAGAAGCTTCAGGATTCTTCTGATTCCACCTACCACTGCTGTAGGCATATGTGTGCTTTTTGCACTCAGCTTTATGTGGGCTCTGGGGATTTGAGCTGGTCACTGGGCTTGCACAGCAAGCACTGTTAACTGCTGAGCCACCTCCCCAGCTCACAAACTAGTATTTAATAAAACTCCTATTCCCAGATAACAATGGAGCTACACTAATTCTGGATCCTTGGCTAAATTGACAGTCATGACCCTGACAATCAGATATTATGAGACAAGGGAAGCCACTGGAAACAGCTAGCCTTCAAAATAGCCAACTTTAGCCAGGCGTGGTGGTGCACGCCTTTAATCCCAGCACTGGGGAGGCAGAGGTAGGAGGATCACCATGAGTTCAAGGCCATCCTGAGACTACATAGTGAATTCCAGGTCAGCCTGGGCTAGAGCGAGACCCTACCTCGAAAAACCAAAATAAAAATAAAAATAAAAAATAAATAAAAAAAAATAGCCAACTTCCTGATGAATCCAGAGTCATTAACAGCCTAGGGAATGGGAAGGCAGAGTGAGACTAATACCCCGGCCTCACTTAAAACTCTGCCTTTAAAACACACATTTAGGAACATTAAAAGTCAACACTTGAGTGCTTCTGTACCTGAATCTTCTTGCTGTTTGTCTATCCCTGCACTATAATTGCAAATTAAAAGTAAAAAAGATATGTTCATTAGGAATAGTAGTGTTAAGGGATATTAGTTTGTCTTGGATGGAAATAGCTAAACTAACCCTATGAGGGCCAAAGATATTTTGGATGCTTATGTCCTATACCCAAGAGGAAACTGGGTATAAATTGTTTTGTTAAAAAAGTCATACTTTTTTTTATGTTTTGTTTTTTTTTTTCAAGATAGGGTCTTGCTCTAGTCCAGGCTGAAAGAAGTCATACTTTTAACAATCTCTATGGGCTACAAATTAGATTTTTTAAAAAGACCTCAAAGAAGTCTATGGAAAAATAGCTATGTTAGACATAGAAAGTGACAACACAAGACAGGATTTAGCAGATCAACTCCGAAGATCACAGCCTCTCCCGGTCTCGGTTGCCTTATCATTAAAACTGGGACAAAGCTGGGTTTAGTGACACATGCCTATAATTTCAGCACACAGGAGAAGGGTAAAGCAGGAGAACTGAGAGTTCAAGGCCAGCTACACAGTGAGACTGTGTTAAAACAAAACAAACACAAATTTTAAAACCTGGAACAGCTGGGCATGGTGGTGCCTGCCTTTAATTCCAGGAGAGGTAGAAGTAGAGGTACGAGGTGAGTTCAAGGCCACCCTGAGATTACATAGTGAATTTCAGGTCAGCCTTGACCCTACCTGGAACCCCCCCCACACACACACAAAAAAAAAAAACCCCAGCTAAACAAACAAAAAACTGGAATGACACCTAATACAGCTCCTTTACCTTAAAAAAGGTGTGAAAGATCTAACTAATAATTTGTGATTCTCAAATAATATATGAAAATAATTCAAATAATAAGGCACAAAAGTACCAATTCAAGGGGTACAGGGTGAGATTCAGCACTGTTTCAAAGAAACCTGAAAGAACCCCACTGTTACAGTTTGAATGTGTAAAGTCCTCCCCAGTATTCATTCAAGTATTTGAATGAACACTTGGTCCCCGGCTGGTGGAAGTTCTAGATACAGGGTACAGGGGTGGGTGGGCCTCTGAGGGTTATAGATTGCCTCTGGTTCTGGTCTAGCTCTTTCTGCTTTCCAAGAGGCTAAAACGTGAACTAGCTGTGTGGCAAGCTTCTGCTGCTGAGCCTTCCCCTGCCACTATGGACTATACTTTCCTTTTTTTTTTTCAAGGTAGGGTCTCACTCTGCCCCAGGCTGACCTGGAATTCACTCTGTAGTCTTAGGGTGGCTTTGAACTCATGGTGATCCTCCTACCTCTGCTGGGATTAAAGGCGTGAGCCACTATGCCCGGCTGGACTATACTTTCTCATCCAGGAGCCAAAGTTAATCTTTCCTCCTGTAAATTGCTTCTCTCAGGAATTCTGTCACAGCAATGAGCAAGATGAGTAACTACACCCATCACTATTATTTTCTTCTCATTTCAACTACTAGAATATAGCCACACACTCATTCTTTATCTAATCCTGGTTTCCCCAAGGAATTTAAAGGTTTAATACCAACTTGGGAGGGGGCACTTTTTCTATAGATTCCCCAATGATTACAAAAAAATTTTTTTTTAGCTATTTTCATCCAAGACACTTTTTCTATAGTTTCCCCAATGACTCTGGCACAGTTCATACCCCCTATCCTATGGACAGATTCAGAATGCGCACTGAGGAAGTATCTCAGTGGGTAGGGGACAGAGAGGTGGAAAATGGGGACACATTCACAAGATTTTCTCATACAATGTATAAATTTATTCATAATAATGATATTTTAAAAAAGAGAAAACAGAAAAAAGATAACTTGGGGGTAATTTTGCTCCATGCCAAATTACTTTGGAGAGTTATAAAAATACCTATATAAATAAATATTCGTAAATAAATCTGTGATATCAGAAAAAAATTAAACATTTTAATACCAACTCCAACTTGGGTTGGAGGAGGACTAACTTTTTCTGCAGTTCCAGGTCTTGGTCATGCCATGGAACGGGATCACATAGCAATGCTGGACAGGTCAGTAAAGTATAACTACAGAGTCAAGGAAGCAAAGCAGATGGCTCACTCCTCCTCATGTCCCAGGCAGTAATAAGTGCTGGAAATGTTGGGAAGCCGCATCTGTGCTAGTCTGTCTTTCCATGGGAACCAATAAAACCTTCTGAGCTCAAATAGCCTCATGACTAGTACAAAAATTCTTGTTGTCCGTCTTTACCTTCTACTGTGTTTGTCCTTTTTCTCAAGACTGGGGAATTCCTACTGATCTGGCCTTGACGAAGCTTCAGTTATAAATCACCTCAGATGGTCATTCCTACCTAGCTTCTAGCCCACTGTTATCAATATCTATACTATCTGACATACTATCTTCTTTAAAATCCATTCTTTGTTGGGGGGAAGGATGCTTGGAGGAATGGTCTCATGTATTCCAGGCTGGCCTTGACCCCTTGATCCTCCTGCTTCCACCTCCCAAGTGCTGGGATTATAGACATGCACCACACCCAGTTTATTTATTTTGTTTAATTTATTGGTCTGCATGGGGGGAAGGGGAGAAAGAGAGAGAATGGGTGCACCAGGGCCTGTAGCCATTGTAAAGGAACTCCTGATCCATGCATCACTTTGTGCATCTGGCTTTACATGGGTACTGGGGATAGACCAGGGTTGTTAGGATTTGTAGGTAATCCCTTTAACTGCTGAACGATCTCTCCAGCTCCCTAAAAACTATTTTTTATTTATTTAGTGATTTGTAAGCAGAGAGAAGGGAGAGAAAATAGGTGCACCAGGGCATCTAGCCACTGCAAACAAACTCCAGATGCATGTGCCATTTTGTGCATCTGGCTTTACATGGGTACTGGGGAATTGAATCCTGGTCCTTAGGCTTTGCAGGCAGGTGCCCTAACCACTGATTAATCTCTCCAGCTCCAGGGAAAGTTTTTAAGTATATAAAAAAGAAGAGAAAATACTATATGAATGCTTTTGTGTTCACATCTAGAATTATTAAACATTAATTTTATTTATGTATTTATTTATGAAGGAGGAAGTCCTCATGTAATCGAGGCTGGCCTTGAACTCTTGATCTTCCTCCCTCAGCTTCCCCAATGCTAGGATTACAGGCATGCGCCAACATGTTAATGTTTTGCTGTTTGGTTTGTCAATTTTTTCTGAAGAATTTTAAATCATAGAAATCAGGATATTCATCTCTTTAAATGCATAAGAAACATATTTCCTGAGAATTTTAGAACAAATATAAAAACTGGACTTACGGATTTCTACAAAAATACTTTAACATTATCAAGATCCAATAAAAGGATGTAGTTTATATAGGAATATAAATAACACTGCTTCACATCTATAAAAATTAAAATCCCTTAAAATAATCTGATGCACAGGAGGTATTCAAATTCCAACTATATTAATCTATTTTTTAAATATTTATTTGAGAGAGAGAAAGAGAAAGAGAGAAACAGAGAATGAGCACACTAGGGCTTCTAGACACATGTGCCACTTTGTGCATCTGGCATTACCTGGGTACTGGGGAATTGGACCCTGTCAGACTTTGAAAGCAAACACCTTTAACCACCAAGCCATCTCTCCAGCCTTAATCTATTTTTAGGAGAGCTTTATTGATAAAACAAGCTGGGTGTGGTGGCTCATGCCTTAAATCAAAGAGGCTGAGGCAAGAGGATCACCATGAGTTCGAGGCCAGTCTGAGCTACAGAGTGAGTTCCAGGTCAATCTGGGCTAGAGACCCTGTCTCAAAAAGACAAAAATGTTTATTGATGAACTGATAACCACAGTTTCAAACCATAGGAGAGCAAGTAATCAGCAGTTAATGGGGGGGGGGAGGTCTGAATGCCAATGGGGCATGAATTTTACAGACAGGTGTAAACACTGCAGAGGAACGAACATGCTCCAACCAGGCTCCTGTAACACCTATGCCTGACAGCAGCCTGTGCCTGGAATGGTACAAACAAGAGCTTCTGTCTCCCCAAATGCACTGTCATTCAGCACTAATCAAGTTTACCATGACTTCAAAGGAGGAACTCTTTTATTTTTAGAGCATGCATTGAAAGCTGAGAGGTACAAAATACTCGTCACTTGGTAGTTGTGCTTGGGGTTCACGGAACTTTTTGGAGCTGGGGTTTCAACTTTTCATCACGTGTGAATAATGGTCAACTGTCGCTGCTGCTTTAGTATTTCTTCTGTACTCTCCCTTCTCTTCTAGAGTTCCAGATACAAAGATACTTGAAGTGATTCTGTTGTACACCAATACTTTTCCCCTCCTTTCTTCTGGAAGTATTTCACTGTAGGGAATTTCTGTTGCCCCACCTTCGTATCAGCTCATTTTTTAAAATTCTGAAACATCTAATTTGCCATTAATCCTATCCAGTACCCTATATGTGTAAGATATTTGGTTTTTAGCTAGAGTTGATTTGGATCTATGTTTTTTATGTGTTGTTCTGTGTCTTCACTTATGAACATATGAAATAGTTATAATGACTCCCATAATGGTTTTCTTTTTTTTTTTTTTTTTAAATATTTTATTTATTCATTTTCAAGCAGAGAGAGAGAGAGAGAGAGAGAGAGAGAGAGAGAGAGAGAGAGAAAGCCACCTTGTAGGTCTGGCATATGTGGGTCCTGGGGAATTGAACCGGGGTCCTTAGGCACTGGAGGCAAGTGCCTTAACCGCTGAGCCATCTCTCCAGCCCCCATAATGGTTTTCTATGCTATTTCTTTTTTAAAATATTTTATTTATTTGTAAGCAGAGAGAAACAGAGAAAGAGAGAGTGTGTGTGTGTGTGTGCCAGGGCTTCCAACCACTGCAAACAAATTCCAGAAGCATATACTACTTAGTGCATCTGGTTTGCATGGGTGCTGGGAAATTGAACCCAGGTCCTTAGGCTCTGGAGGCAACTGCCTTAACTGCTGAGCCATCTCTCTAGCCCTTCTATGCTATTTCTAACATCTGTGTCAGTTCTGGGTCAATTTCCATCAAATTGGATTATTCTATCATGGACCATGCTTTCCTTGCCTCTCTGCGTGCTTGGTTGCCTTTGGTTGGATGTCAGACCTTGTGCATTTTACCTTGTGAGGTGTTGAAATTTTCCTATTCCTACAGCTCTTCTTGAGCTTTTAAGATTTGTTTGACAAATCCAGAAACATGTTCATTCTGGAGCTATTCCCTATGATTAAGGAAAGACCTTCCTAATGCCCGACAACAAATCATGAAATTCTTGTCTGGTTGATAGCAAAAGCACTTTTGTTACTACCATGTGAACACCAGACACCATTCCTTCCCTGTCTACTCATTCCCAGTGTCATGGTTTGATCCCCCCCAAACAAATGTGTTCTGAATGACTGATCCCCAGCTGATGGCA
Organism: Zapus hudsonius; assembly: GCA_004024765.1. NCBI lineage: Eukaryota > Metazoa > Chordata > Mammalia > Rodentia > Dipodidae > Zapus > Zapus hudsonius. The sequence goes on from PVHP010050259.1 coordinate 9,760, forward strand.
GTTTGGGTTTTACAACCTCACTGAGCTGTGTTGTTGGGGGTGAGTTTATGGGTGTATAAGCCAGCTTCCCCTTGCCAGTGTTTGGCACACCTTCCTGCCGCTGTTTGCAGTGTTGTGGCAGAGGCGATGTCCAACCCTCTGCTCATGCCATCATTTCCCCTGCCATGATGGAGTCTCCCCTTGAGTCCGTAAGCCAAATAAACCCATTCCTCCACAAGCCATTTTTGCTTGGGTTCTTTCTGCACAGCAACAGAGAAAGTTGACTACACCACCCAGTCTCGAATACTTTGCTCGCATGCATTTGTTAATCAGTATCTGCTGGGAATACTCAGGAGAGACCTGCAAACCTCTTGAGTTCTCTCTTTTTGGTACTCTGCCTGCATGCTCTGATTGCTCTGGTCTCACTGGACTCACAGTTCCAATTCAACTCAGTGTTCCCTGGGTTCTCCTTCAGAAGTTCCTGCTTTTGGTGCCATAGCCAAAAAGTCAGGGTAGTTAGTTTGGGCAATTGTAGGCCTCACTTCTTGTTTTCCACCATAGGGATCGAGGTCTTGCATTGCTCAGTATTTTAAAAACTGCCTCATGAAAAAAAACAAAAACAAAAAACCTGGGTTGGGGATTTAGCTCAGTGGATGAGCACTTGCCTAGCAGGCACCCTGGGTTCGGTTCTCAGCACCGCAAAACAAAACAAACAAACTGCCTCATGTAGCTTTTGTGCTTTTTGTTTATTAGTTAGGAAGGTAAATATGGTCTCTGCCACTCCAGCCTGGCCAGAAGCCCCCAATATGTATCTTTGTTCAAATGTAGATCTATATACTGTAATTGGCTTTTATGTCTCTTAAGTGTCTTTATTTTTTCTATGAAATTGAGTAAACCCCAGATAGTTTTCTCACACAATACCTATTTTCTGGATTTGTCTGACTGCTTCCTGTTTAGTCAAATAACTTGTTCCTTTTTCTCAGGGGGTTGACAAACTTGGGGATGAATACGTGGTGATATAACTCAGTATAGAGCACTTGTCTGGCATGCACGAAGCCTAGAGTTCCATCTCAAGGACTCAAGACAAAAATAACAAAAACTTTCTGGGAAGATAGAAAACATGTATAAGTTAGGTTTTGTGGGCCAAATGTCACCACTATCCCATTATTATTGTATCTCTGTACATTAAAAAAAAAAAAACAATTCTTGGGGCTGGGGAGAATGGTTTAGTGGTTAAAGGTTCTTGCTTGCAAAGGTTGCCATGCCAGCCTGGGTTTGATTCCCCAGTTTCCACATGAAGCCAAGGAGCACAATGTGGTACCTGCATCTGGAGTTTGTTTGCAGCAGCAAGGGGCCCTTGTGCACAGATTCTCATTCTCTCTTTTTCTCTCTCAATAAAATTAAAAAAATAAAAATAAAGTAAGGATGGGCGTGGTGGTGAATGCCTTTAATCCCAGCACTTGGAAGGCAGAGGTAGGAGTTTTTAAAATGTGGTATGCTTCCTTGCATTCCCTTGCTGACACCTTACTTGGAACTACTAAAAGCACACAGTATTAGTTACTTTCCCCATTGCTGTGACATACCTGACAAGCAGCTTAAGGAAGGAAGGGTTTTAGCCGATGGCAGGGAGGGAGAGCATGGTGTCAGGAGCTGGAGGAGGCTGGGCACATTGTGGTCACAGGTAAAAGTTTGCTTTCTCACTTTTTTTTTTTTTTTTTGGTTTTTTGAGGTAGGGTCTCACTCTAGCCCAGGCTGACCTGGAATTCACTATGAAGTCTCAGGGTGGTGAACTCGTGGTGATCCTCCTACCTCTGCCGAGTGCTGGGATTAAAGGCGTGCACCACCACACCTGGCTTGCTTTCTCACTTTTATTCATTCATGGAATGGTACCTAACCTAGAAACTCCCTCGCAGACATGTCCAGAGATCTGTATCCTAGGTAATTCTAGATTTAATTATGTTGACAATCAAGAAAACTATCACAGGCTCAATGTGGTGGTCCATCCCTTTAATTCCAGCATTTAGGAGGCTGAGGTAGGAGGATCACCGTGAGTTCCAGATCAGCCTGGACTAGAGTGAGACCCTGCCTCAAAAAAAAAAAAAAAAAAAAAAAAAAAAAAAAAAAA
>PVHP010050260.1:0-11852 GCA_004024765.1 Zapus hudsonius
ATCACATGAGATACTTACAGGTGATGGAACAGACTGGTCCACTTTATTGCTGTGCCGTCTTGTAACAGACTGAACGGTCTTTTGGGCCACTTTATCCTAGAGGGAGAGGACCAAAGAAATGTGGATGGATGCAACTTATGTCTTGGGAAACTGGACCCAGCCTGGTAGAAGACAATAGACTAGGAAGGTCTGACATGGTCTTCAGTTGGATATAGAAGCATGCTCCCTTTTTTGTTTCAACCATTTTCCCTGAGAAGTAAGAAGTGTACTTGTGTTGGCTTTAAAAATACAACATGGAGACACTCACTGTTTGATCTTCCAGGTGTTGGCAGTACTCCAGAGTTCATTATTTTCCCACTGGCTCTCCTTGTGAAGTTGTCCAGAAGTGTGGGTGAAAATAGGGTGGATGCAAGGGGCTAGACCCCAAGATGTACCCAGGAAGTTGATTTTTTTCACCAGAGCCCTACACTGGCTCATTTCCCTGTGATTGTCTCTTTTTCCAAGAAGTCGAGCTGAGGAAAATATTTTCCAGTACTTGAGGCTTCCAATTTTGACTGATTGAGGCTTTACTGTCCTTGCTAAGATAAATGTAAGGTCTTGAACTTGGGTCCAGGAAAACAACTGTACAATTACCAGATGGGGGAAACCTGGCTCAGCCGAAGCCTCAGAGAGCCTGGGGGTTTCAGTTGTCAATGAGTCGGCTGCACAGTGCTACTGCCAGAAGCCAATGTGACCCCCAAGTGCACTAGCTGAAGTTCACGGTCAGTGCTTCAGCAGATAGGCCTCACTCTGCTCTGCACTGGCTGACCCACCACAAGTTTCCCTCAAGAACACAGACACTCAAAGCCCACTGGGAAAACAGCATCCAGGATGGGAAGGGAACTCTGGCCCATACTATGAATCCTTAAATGAGTTGAAGTGATTCCGAAGGGGTAAGAAAAGACCTAAAAGAAGCAGGTTTTTAGTGTTTAAGTAATTCAGATCCCCCTCCCAAAGGGAGATAAACTTGCTCAATACAGCCAGATGATAAGGTGAGGAAGATGGTTTTAGCTCAACCGTGTCTCCAACACGGACTAGGCCCTCTCAGAGGCTCAGAGCCATCCCATCAAAAGCTGCTAAAGATTGGAGCACCAGTTTGGATAACTTCCAGTTATCTAGGTCTATCAAAAATACATTTGATACACACTGGGCGTGGTGGCACACAGCTTTAATCCCAGCGCTCAGGAGGCAGAGGTAGGAGGATCGCTGTGAGTTTGAGGCCAGTCTGAGACTACATAGTGAATTCCAGGTCAGCCTGGGCCAGAGTGAGACCCTCCCTTGAAAAAAAGAAAATACATTTTAGAGCCAGGTTTGGTGGAGCACGACTTTAATCCCAGCACTCCAAAGGCTGAAGTAGGAGGATTTACTGGGAGTTCAAGGCCAGCCTTGGCTAGAATGAAAAAAAAAAAAAAGATGGGGTGCTGAAGAGATGGCTCAGCTATTAAGATGCTGCCTGTGGAGCCGGACAAACTGGGTTCAATTTCCCACTATCCACGTAGAGCCAGAGTTCATTTGCAGCAGCCAGAGGCCCATTCACTTTGTCTGTCTATCTCTCTCTGCTTGCAAATAAATAAATAACAGTAATAATAATTTTTAAAGAGCCAGGCATGGTGGGGTATAGCCCTTTAATCCCATCACTTGGGAGGCAGAGGTAGGAGGATCAACATCAGTTTGAGGCCACCCTGAGACTACATATTTGGCTGGAGCAAGACCCTACCTCAAAAAAAAAAAAAAAAAAGGAGAGGGGGCCTGGGGATATGGATCGTTGGTTAAATGCGAATTTTTGCAAAGCGTGGGTTCGATTCCCTATTCATGTGAAGGCAGGAGAGCATTCTTTTACAGTGGCAAGAGACCCTGGAGCATGCACATGCAAACACACACATGTGCAAATAAATAAATAAAATTTTAAAAAACATACACACATAAGGAAAGACTCCACTTAAAAAAAAGAAAGTGCATTTTAGGTTCCTTCCAATCTTGAAATTCTTTTTCTCTGATGTGACTTTGATAGCCATCACTCCCAAAGCCCCAGAAAACATCCCACCACCTAAAATCCAATTGAGATGAAAGACACGTGGAATCAGGAATCATCTACTCCATTTCCGCCTGGGGCTGCTGACAATAATCTATTTGAAGGTAAATTATCCCAAAGGTCCTAACCCCGGGTTTATCCCTAACATATGGGTTTCAAAAGCAAGTCAGAAAGCCAAATTGGAAATATTTGCACATTCTCTTCAGCTGGGGTAGCTGTTGCTCAACTGTGAACAGCCTCCTGAGATGTCACCATCTGACCTAAGGTTGCAGCCAGCGTGTTTATTCCTGAAACAGGAGAGATGACGAAAGGAATGGGGTTAGGGAAGAGAATTTTAAAGCTACATCACGCACCAATGCGCTATAATGGCAGCCCACAGGGAGCCGCACTACTTAGTGGAATATTTCTCCACAGGTCTGAGAGTTCAAAGTCATATTCAATAGATCTTTTTTTTCCATAAGCAACAGCAAGTAGTACATATGGGGATTTATGAAGCCAGGTCTGATGGTGCACATCTGTAATCCCAGAACTCAGGGAGCTAAGGCAAGAGGACCCTGAATTTGTGGCCAGCCCGAGCTACATAGTAAGATGGAATGTCCAGGGTTCGATTCCCTAGCACCCCAATAAAGCCTGTGGCACACGTGTCTGGAGTATGTTTGCAGTGGCTGGAGGCCCTGGCGTGCCCCCCCCCCATTGCAAATAAATAATTTTTTAAATCAGGTTCTGCTCAACCAGATTAAAGTCACAATAATTCCATGAATTCTATTTTCAAAGGAACCTAACTCATCTTTTTGGGGGGTGGGGGTGGGTAGGGGTCCAAAGTAGGGTCTCATTCTAGCCCAGGCTGCCCTGGAATTCACTCTGTAGTCCCAGGCTGACCTCAAACTCACTGAGATCCTCCTACTCTGCCTCCAGAGTGCTGGGATTCAAGGCGTGGGCCACCCCACCCTGCTGTAGTGTTTTCTTAAAGCTGCTGTCTTCACTGGGCTTCTTCACCCACCAGCCCGCCCGCCCAGAGCCAGTAGCCACCCTTGCTCTTCAGACCATGGACCTGGGGCCAATCTGAAGTTAAAGTGAAATCTTCATGAAGAGTCAGGGAAAAGTCAGGGGTTTTGGTGGTGGTGGTGGGTTTTTGATTCCCCTCCACAGCTACCTGCTGCTTCTCATACGCCCCTATGGGCACAGCTGTACCAAGTCAGGTAACTGAGGAACTGGTGAATTTCTGAATTGTTATTTTACCTCAGCAATCACATTCATTATGTGAACAAGTAAGTTCCATTCATAAAGTTGGATACCAAGGTAGAGGTATACTAGTGACAGAGGTTAGGTTACAAGGACATTGAGTCCTACCTAAGCTAGGTTTCTGTGAGTGGTGACACACACCTTAATCCCAGCACTTGGGAGGCAGAGGTAAGAGGCTCATTATAAGTTCAAGGCTAGCCTGGGACTATAGAGTGAGTTCCAGGTCAGCCTTGGCTACAGTGAAACCTTACCTCAAAACAAACTAAAAGAAAAAAAGAAAGAAAGAAAATGAAACGCTATAGGAAGGAGGTTTCCATTCACATTGCTGAGTTTCTCCACTGGAAAGTGGTGCCCAGATCATCAGTGTTTAGATCAAATCTTTTCTTAAGAGCAGTCAGGAAGCCCAATTGAAATAATTCTGGGCACGGCTCCTCTTTAAAAATGCATGGTTTGCATCAATTGGGGAAGGGTACATGAGACCCCACACCTCCCAGAGTAGCTAAGGGCAGTTAAGGGTTGTTGGGAGAGGGGTCAAGGTCATCAGTGGTCTAGCCACTGGCAAGTTGCCCACTCCACAGTGAAAAACCGTCCACCCATGACCATGCAAGAACCCGAATTAAACTCAATAGGTAATAAAAAGAAAGGGGGTGTTAAAATAAGATGAGGATTAGGGGGAAGAAGGATGTCAGTGGGGGGGTTAGGGGATACAAGAGGGTAATTGGGGGAGAAGAGACCAAAACACCTTAAATACATGAATGAAAATGGGAAAACTAAATATATATATATATATGTATATATATATATATATATGGTTCCTCTATATGGCAGAAAAAGCTATCAAATTAGATCATCTCCTCTGTGGGAGTTGTTGGAAGAAAAGCTAGATTTAATATTATAGATGGAATTCTTGCACCGGGTGGGAATTTAGCAAATTCTTTTTCTGGGATCTCTCCCAATTTCTAGAGTCCAAGAGTTCACGTTTCTGTACTTCTAAGTCACAAAGCCACAGACGGAAGGAACCTCTGACAAGCAGTGAGGAAATCACAAGGTTTGACAAGGCCACCTTTAGCCTTGATTCTCCCAGAAACCAGTTGCTCAAGACCACTAAATTGGGAACCCCTGCCAGAGGCCATGAATGCTAGGGGCATGCTTAGGGAACAGGTGCGGGTTGAGATGTCCCAGGTGCTTTAAGTGAAATGAATAAAATATAAATATATTAAACTTGTTTAATAAGAATAACATTTCAAGAAAAAATAGACATAGAATTACTGAGCATTGTTCAATATTTTGGACCAGGTGTTTTATTTTCCCCTATTCAAAAATTAAAATAAATTATAAAAGTAATGAATGAAATTGCCACTCATCCATGTCTTATCACAATTCTCAAGTGTGTCCTGCCTCAGTTCCGTAACTCCCATTAATTCATTTGGTTTACAAATATTTAATGATTGCTTTCTCTGGTGCAGACTCTCTGCCCAGTATCAGGAATACCACAGTGAACAGACACAGCTCCCAACCTCACTGTTTGTGACTGCTGATCTTCACTGTCAACTAGTGGCTTTGGAACCACCTGGGTGTGTCTCTAAGGTCCTTTCCTGGGAAATTTTAAATGTAGTTGATATCATCTCATGGCCTAGGGTCCCTGACTATATAAAAAGGAAAAAAGAAAAAAGAAGAAGCCAGCTGAGCACCAGCATTCATTTCTCTATTTCATGTGTTTGTTTGTTTGTTGGATGGTTGGTTGGTTGGTTTGTTGTTTTTCAAGGAAGGGTCTCGTTCTAGCCCAGGCTGACCTGGAATTCACTATGTAGTCTCAGAGTGGCCTCAAACTCATGGTGATCCTCCAATCTTGGCCTCCTAAGTGCTGGATTAAAGGCGTGTGCCACCATGCCCAGCTCTCTCTACTTCTTGACCATAGACACAATATGACCAGACTCCTCATGCTCCTGCCACCATGCTTTCCCTGCCATGATGAGTGTGCCTTAAACCATGAGCCAAATAAACCCTTCCTTCCTTGCCATACTTCCTGTCATACCTGCTCACAACAAAGAGAAAACTGATACACTGTGGTTGTAGGATAGTGAGGAAAAACCATGCAAATTTCAATTCTGTGATTAGTGAAGTGGAAAGAGGTTTTATTGGTATCTAAAAGCATAAAATGGACATGGTGGCGCATGCCTTTAATCCCAGCACTCAGGAGGCATAGGTAGGAGGATCGCCACAAGTTCGAGGCCACCCTGAGCCTACACAGTGAATTCCAGCTCAGCCTGAGCTAGAGCAAGACCCTACCTCGAAAAACCAAAATAAATAAAAATAAAAGCATAAATCTGGAGAGCTGACACAGCAGTTAAGGCACTTGCCTGCAAAGGCTAACAACCAGGGTTCGAGTCCCCAGTTCCCACATAAAGCAAGATACACAAAGTGGCTTATGTATCTGGAGTTTGTTTGTAGTGGCTAGAAGCCCTAGAGTGCCCATGCCCATTTTCTCTCTCTCTCTCTCTCTCTCTGTCTCTCTCTCCTTCCCTCCCTCTCTCTCTCACTTTCTCTCTCTCCTTGCAAGTAAATAAATAAAAATATTGGACTAGAGAGATTGCTCAGTGGTTAAGGCACTTGCTGGCAAAGCCTATGGTTTGAGTCCCCAGTATCCTCGTAAAGCCAGATGCACAAGGTGACGGATGCCCTGGCACGCCCATTCTTCTCTCCCTCTCTCTCTCTAGGGCAATATATGTATTTTTAATTATATATATATACATATATATTATTAAAAGCACAAAGCAGCTTCCAGCTAGCCTGCCACTGAATTCCAAAGCTGAAAAGCTTCCAGTCAACAAAACCAAGGACAGCAAGCTAACATTTTACCTTTGAATCTGTTTTGGAAATCAGTCTCTTAAGCCTATTCGGACTTTTTAAAATAAGTTTTCCTTCTCGAAGCTTCCACAGATGATGTAATGCTTCTCCTCCTAACAGATCCAAACCCCCTCTAGTGGTTGGTTCAGTGCTTCCTGAGCTCCCTGCATGGTGCAAACCTGGCTCTCTCAGCTCAGAATTGCAGCTTGTGGGAAAAACCAAGCTATGAGGTAAAATTTATTAAAAGCTGCTCAGGGCTCTGTGACGGCACTGCACTCCTGTGAAGAGAATGTAGTGAAGTGTTTTTCAAAGAGGTGTTTAAATGGCTTGAATCTTAAATGGGCTTAGCAGGCTGATGCACCGCAGAGTCGTGTAAATCAGCTAATTGATGACCCCACAGTCTGACCATCCCTGGGGGCAAGTGACCATGCTCACCTCCGAAACCTGCATCTCAGTTCTGGTTAGGAGCCACACGGAAGGCGGCTTCCCCATACTGTGGACCAGGTCTTTCCATCACCGATTTTTAAAATCCAGCCCAGAAGAGGAAAAGAAAGGTCGTCAGTCAGTCAGTCAGCCTGCATTTTGTCCTTTTCCTTCCTCCCTCCTTTGGAGCTGCTCCTTCCCTTGGCCTCAGCAGTGTCGAAGGTCCTCACACAGGGGTCACTACTCACCTCCCTGCATAAATACCTGTCGAACCATGTCCCACGAAACAGTGCATCTGTCATGCTAAGAACTACCACAACAAAAATAGAGGGGCTGGAGAAGATGGTCCAGTGGTTAAGGCATTTGCCAGCAAAGCCAAAGGACCTGGGTTCGATTCCCCAGTACCCATGTAAAGCCAGATGCACAAAGTGGTGCATGCATCTGGAGTTCATTTGCAGTGGCTGGAGGCCCTGGTGCATCCATTCTTTCTCTCTCTCTGCCTGTCTCTCTCTGCTTGCAAATACATACATACATACATACATACATACATACATACATACATACATACATTTAAAAATAAAAAATAAAGGAGTTTGTGATAACTATGAGACTAGATTGATGCTGAATAACTGCTACGGCGTTTACTGCTTTAATGCTTTTATGAAGCTCTGAGGAGAGAGAGGCAGTATTCACGGGCTTGCCTATGGAACCCTCTATTCACGCTGAATCTCCTGCACTTCTTCGGAAGTCCCACTGTGGTCATCATGATCGTCAGCCCTCGACAAGAATAAACTTGAAGCTTTGATTCACTTTGAATATATGCAGGGTCACAATTGCCACAATGGTGCTTTGTGATGATATTGTAAAGGGGAAGAAAAGGCTCTAGAAGTCCTTTTAGTGATATTACAGAGGATTTTTTTTTCTACAAATTGTAAGTAAAATGCTAGGATGCATTGTACTACCTGAATCCTGCTGCAATCTAATTATCAGCAGGTAACAGCCGCCTCCTCCTTATCAATCCCACCACACACACACATACACACACACACACACACAAAAAAAAACACCATCGCAGAGATAATTGGAACAGATCTCCTAGGTGACTCATGGTGAACACTGCTCTAACAGCCCACCTAACAGCCGAAATGGGCTCTGACCGAGTTGACATGTAAAGACGTGGGCTAAGAAGTGATTATAAACACCTCTCTGGGCCTCATTTCAGGGCCACTACTGAGAGATTAGGCATTTTGTTTAGAGTAAATCAAGAACAGAAAGACTACTTTTGTTTGGTTTCTAAGTTTCAACACGTCTTTGTGAAAGAAGAGAAAAAGCCCAGGTTACTTTGGTTTGAGAGCACACTTATCTGTGAGGCTTTGTGATGGGCGGCAGGAAGTGATCCATGGTGTCCAGAAGAAGGGAAGTTATGGATGGATCATTACCATAACCAGAGGCGATCTAAGAAGAAATATAGACATGTCAACCTCACACCCCCTTATTGGCCAGAGAACACAGCACAGAATATTAAAGCTATTTTTTTTCCAAATGTGAAAATTTGAACCACTGTGGGTCAATGAGAACCTTCACGTCCCCTGCAGGACAATCTCCTGCAGTATTAATGTGTTTAATATGTCAATATCTACACTTTCATTCCTGGTCACAATAATTTGCTTATGTTAAATAAAAAATCAGTTACCACATACCCATTCCCTCTCAAACGCAACAACTCTCTCCGTCTCTCTCTCTCTCAATATATATATATATATGTATATAAAAATTCCAGTGAGGCATTTGCAATAGTGGACAATGTTTCGAACGACTTACGTAAATCTATGAACCAAAGAAAAAAAATATTTTCTTAATCCTCACATGGAGTAACCTTTCAAAGAACTCAGGACCAACATCAGATTACTTAAATATGTGAGGACTTTGTTAAAGATATGGAAAACTGGTTAAATTTCATTTGGGGAATTATATTTTTACTTGCAATCAATCGCAGTAGAGTTGAAGTTTCTGCTGGATTAAAATTTCTTCATTTCCTGTGCTCAGCCATCCTAAGGCATTATTATTCAACTGTTAAATATCCATTTCATAATACCCTAAAGGTAACCGCATTTTAATTGAAGGGAAAAATGTATCAGTCCGTAGGCATGTGGTTGCACATGCTTGAATAGCCTGATATGGATTGATTTCCTTTGCTCATGAATTAACATTCTGATTTATAGCATGTCACTTTTGAATTACTTAAGAAATACCAGACCAGGTCACACCCGGCCCCACGTTCTGACTCTCATGCCAACGAACATGTGGAAGAGAAATATTGCTACATCCTGACTTCAGAATCAGATTTGGGAAATACTCAGGACAACCCAAACACCCTTACCTAATTTCACTTTGGATCTGCTCATCAAAGTAAACTCTTCCAGCTCCTGTTTATATTTTCTGAGCCCCTGTTACAATCATAGATGTCTAGGCCATCCTGGATGCCTCAACCCTCTAAGTTCCAAGCATCGAATGGAGTTTTGGGCTCTCTCATCTAGTAAGATGACATCTGACCCCCACATGGGGAGGGGAGACTGACTTGCCATCCTTTTCATCTCTTTGTTTGCGGTGAGGGGGTGGGAGTTGTTTGGTTTGGTTTTCGTTTTTTACAGAGGGTACAGGGGCACAGTGCCATGATTTTAGATGAGGCCATACCAAAAAGAAAATTTTAAAGAGGCTTGGCTGTGTCTGTTTTCTGCCAGAAAGCAGAGCGCGGTCTGGGAGTGCGTGCATCAGGCCCACCAGTGAGCCTGACCTCCAAACACAAAATATTTGAGGACTTTTAAGCAAAATGACCTTATTCAGGGTCTGCAGTGCAGTAGTTTGTGTAAGCCATACTCAAGCGAGGATCCCTGTCTGTCCAGGGGGGGCTTGTCTCCTCCAGTGCTGGGCTGTAAAACAAGCATGGGAAGCCAACAGCCTGGCAGGCCGCTGTTGTGATCATCTCGTCCTGTCCTTTCCTCTGCTCCAGGGCCCTTCTCTCTCTGTTCTTGTTGTGACTGAGAAAAAGGAATTGCAAACAGTGACACTGGATTGCTCCATCCCTTCTTTTAACATAAACTGAAGTGCGGGCTCACAAGAGAGGCATACCTCCTTTGATGGTGGTAGAGAAAAAAACTGTCACGGCACATAATGGAATGATAGGAAACTATGTTCACATGTGGTAAATTGGACTTAAAACAGGTTACATACAGTATGTCACTTTCATTTTTAAAAAGACTTTCAGGTGTGTGTGTGTAAGAGAATTATTGTATGCAAACCTATAGTAAAGAGGTAAAGGGGAGGAACATGAACAAAGACGACACATAGAAAAAAATGTCCCCTCGTTGTGAAATTAGAATTACAAGGATCTTTCTTTTTTATTTTTTGTCTATTTTCAAAACTTTAGGCGTGGGTTGGTGGTATTTTTTAGTTCTAGGAGTGCTCATGATAACTTTTTAAGTCCTTCATAAAATCAGGATGGCAAGTTCCAGAGGTGCTTTCAACAGTTGAAATTTTATGATCTTAAGTGACTTAGTTTTATTTGGAACAGTGGCTTCGCCAATTGGATCAGCAAATGGGGAGGAAAAGATTATTTTTGCACCATCAACTTCTATCTCTGTGCAGCAACCTAAACATAGCAGATTACGCAAATGAGAAATGCAAATCCTTACTAAAAATTACATTTCACAGGTTTGGGGAATTTTAGTTGAAAATGTTTTGTGCCTTCCAAAAGGGCTCAAACCTATAGGAACTGTCAAAAATACAATTAAAAAATAAAAATAAAAAGCTTCAACCACTGCACCACCTGGAAACCACAGGTCCAAGCCAAGGAGAAGAAGGGGTTTCCTGACCCAGGGGTGGGAGACCCAGTGAAGGAAAGGACGTAGTAAACATTAGGAAGGGAGCCCGTCAGAAAGTAGGCAAAATACCACTCGCAGCCGGCTTTGGGAAAGCCTCTCTGGAGGAATCCATCTGTCCCAGTTAGTTAGTTGGTTCCCAGCCATCACGTTTCCAAATTTAGCAGGGTGTTGTGACATTACCTCTCCTCCCACCCGCCTCCTCCTCCTTAACAAACTCTTTCTAGGAAGTCTGGGGAAATAATTTTCACTCTTTTCCAGGACCAAGTGCAAAAGCTTGAAATGATCAGGAGCACCCAGACTATTCCGGGGAACGCATTGCAGTAAAACCTTGGCCGTTTTTCAACTGTCACCAAAAAACTGCTTTCGTTCCAGGGCGTCGCCTTTGCAGTGAAGTTGCCTGTCATCCTGCACCCTGAGAAACTGTTGCATGAAACATGAAACATGTTGCATGTGTGCGTGAGTGTGTGCGTGTGCGCGCGTGTGTTTAACGCGGTCTGGACCATGACTAGGTGCGTTTTGTTTTAAAACTGGCTTTAAGAAGAGAAAAGGGAGCCGAGAAACAGGCACAGAACTCGCCCTTTGATTAATTTCGCCAGGCTCCCCTCCCCCGCCCGCCCTCTGCTCGCTTCCCATTGGCTGCCGGCGGCGCCCCGCGCGCCCACCAGGACCCGCATCAATGCTCCCCCGCAGACCTGCGTCCGCGCGCGCGCAGGAGCCCGGGGAGGGAAAAAGGAGAAAAGAGAAAGAAAGGGGGTGGGCGGTGGTGCGGCTGCTCCAAACCAGCAAGGACCGGTTAGAAGGAAAAAAAAAAACCTGCTCTGCAGGCTAAGCTGGGAGGGGCAGGATTCTAGAAGCTTCGAGAGCGGAGAAACAAAGTGCTGCCGCCTCCGTGGAACTGGAGCGCGTTCACGGGCCGCTTTGCGCAGGAGCTGCCCGTGCACGCTGAGCTCGCTAGACCCAGGGTGGCTCAGCCGCCTCGGGATCCATTTCTTAAAATGAGTAAAAATAAATATGCATTTGCAAGCGAGTGAGCAGACGCACCCGCGTCCCCCCGCGTGGCCCCTGCGGGAGGGTCCCCGGCGCCCGGGCCCCCCGCGTGATGAGTCATCCTGGAAAGGAGAAGCCATTTTGCCGCAGCCACGCCGTCTCTGCAGCCATGGGCAAAACAAAATGGCACTGGTGTGGTTTGCCCAAGGCTGTCGTGGACCCCGGCTGGGAGGGAGGGGAGCTCAGCCCTCACCAACCTGGGATGATGCAAAGTGTAGCGGAACCAAAAGGAGCCCGGAGGGGCTGCCCCGCCCGGCGAGTGGGGCCGGGACAATAGGACGCCAGCAGAGCCGTCCCGTACACCCCGCTGCTCCAGCCTCCCCATGCACCCCAGGCCCCAG
>PVHP010050261.1:0-11807 GCA_004024765.1 Zapus hudsonius
CCCTAATTTTTTTTTTTTTTTTGGCAAGAGCAAGAGCATTTATTTCTCTAGATAGCAAATCAGCATGCCAGAGTCAACCCTCTAACAAGAAGGTGACCTAAATTAAAATTTTTTGAGATATGGAAATCCTGCTTTAACCTTCCAAATTCTGAAATTTTAAGTGTAAGCCACCATGCCAGGATTTTCCTGCTTCTTTTTGTGTTTTGAGGTAGGGTCTCACTCTAGCCCAGGCTGACATGGAATTCACTCTGTAGTCTAATGTGGCCTTAAACTCATGGTGATCCTCCTACCTCAGCTTCCCAAGTGCTATGATTATAGGCATGAACCACCATTTTTCAAGAATATCATTAACAGTAGTTTTCATGACTTCTGAGCATCCAGTAACCCACACAATGAATGGATGAAAGTGCTGGGATTTCAGGTGTGTGCCACCATGTCAAGTTCATGTGGTGCTGGGAATGGAACCAGGGCCGCCTTCTTCTACCAACTGAGCTACATCCTTACACCCAAAAATATATATACATGTATTTTTTACCAGTTTTATACATATACATAATTTATTGTTATTGTTTCAAGGCAGGGCCTCACTCTAGCCCAGGCTGACCTTGAACTCACTCTGGTACCCCAGCCAGCCTCAAACACATAGCAATCCTCCTACCTTCTGCCTCCTAGTGCTGGGATTAAAGGTGTGCACCACCATGCCTAATTTTTTAAAAAGTATTTATGTATTTATTTGAGAGTGAAAGAGGCAGAAAGAGACAGAGACAGAGAGACAGAGAGAGAAGAGAGAATGGGCACGCCAGGGACTCCAGCCACTGCAAATGAACTCCAGACACATGTGCCATCTTGTGAATCTGGCTTTATGTGGGTACTGGGGAAGAGAATTCAGGTCCTTCTGCTTTGCAGGCAAATGCCTTAATCACTAAGCCATCTCTTCACCCCTTTTAATACTTATTTGAGAGAGAGAGAGAGAGAGAGAGAGAGAGAGAGAGAGAGAGAGAGAGAGAGAGAGAGAGAGAGAAAATGGGCACACCAGGGCCTCCAGTCACTGCAAATGAATCCCAGGCACATGTGTCATCTTGTGCATCTGGTTTTTATATGGCCACTGGGGAATTGAACTCCTCCTTCTGTGTTGCAGGCAACTGCTTTAACTGATAAACCATTTCTTCAGCTCACCCCCCCCCTTTTTTTTTCTTTAGCTTTTGGAGGTAGGGTCAAACTCTAGCCCAGGCTGACCTGGAATTCACTATGTAGTTTCAGAGTTGCTTCAAACTCATGGCAATCCTCCTACCTCTGCCTCCTGAGTGCTGAGACTAAAGGCATGTGCCACCACACCCGCCCCCCCCCTTTTTTTTTGAGACACCATTTTGGACTGGAGAAATGGCTTATTGGTTAAGAGCACTTCCTGTGAAAACATGAGGGCCCGAGGAGTCCTAAGAAATACGAGTTTGATCCACAAGACCCACATAAAAAGTGGGGCATGGCCATACAAGTCTGTTACTCCAGTCCTCCATGCAAGCAGGGACTTGAAGATTGCCAGAGTCTGAGGAAAAATAGCAAGCTCTGGGATCAGTGAGAGACTCTGGCTCAAATAAGAATGGGGGAAGAGCCGGTGTGGTGGCACTGGGGAGGCAGAGGTAGGAGGACTGCAGTGAGTTTGAGGCCAGCCTGGAGCTACAGAATGAGTTTCCAGGTCAGCCTAAACTTAACAAACAAACAAACAAACAAGCAGAATGGGTGGAAGAGCAATGGAGTGGAACACTGAAAGTCACCACTGCAGGTGAGCACATGGGGTGCTTAACGGGCACATACACATGCATATACCACAGGTACCAAAACACACATACAAAGAGACATGATTTCATGGAGCCAAGGCTGGCTTTGAATTCCATATGTAGCCTTGAATTTCTGGTTCTCCTAAGTACTGAAATTATAGGCAAATACAGGGCTGGAGAGATGGCTCAGCGGTTAAGGGCCCTGCCTCCCTCACAATTCCCCAGGACCCACATAAGCCAGACCCACAAGGCACATGGTCTCAGGGTGGCCTTGAACTCACGGTGATCCTCCTACCTCTGCCTCCCGAGTGCTGGGATTAAAGGCGTGCGCCACCACGCCCGGCTCCTCTTTCTTACTTTAACAAGAGGTTATTATTGCACCATCAAACTGACTTGGGAAACTATTAAATATAAAACTTCAGGGCTGGAGAGAGGGCTCAGTGTTTAAGGCACTTGCCTGCAAAGCCTAACGACCTGGGTTCCATTACCCAGCACCCACATAAAGCCAGATGCACAAAGTGGCACATGTATCTGGAGTTCTTTTGCAGTGGCTGGAAGCCCTGGGGTACCCATTCTCTCTCTCTGTCACAAATAAATAGAAATATAAAATAAATAAAACTTCATTCTTGCCAGCTATATACCTTTAATCCCAGCACCTAGGAGGCAGAAGTAGGAGGATTGCCATGAGTTTGAGGCCACCCTGAGACTACATAGTGAATTCCAGGTCAGCCTGGGCTAGAGCGAGACCCTACATCAAAAAAAAAAAAAAAAAAAATTCATACTGTACTATCCTATCCAAGTTCTCTCTCTATATTTTTTTATTAAATTCTACTTCCAATGATTATATTTTTGGATTTAACCTTCAAAGTATCAGTCACCTCCCCCATCTTCCTCCCTCTCCAGTAATTCGGGAAGTTTGCTTCCTAAACCATTTCCAACACCTGAGATTTTGAGACAGCCTGGCAAACCTAACTGCATTACCTCTTTATCTTTTAGTCCCAGGAGCAATACTTCTTCCATAAGAGTAAGTCGGATATCCTTGGAGTCTCCAGAGTCTTCGTTATCTGGACTCCTTTCTTGACTAGTGTCTTCTTCACTTTCTATCTTCTTCTCAGAGTTCTTGTTTACTTCAGCTCTCCGGCTCCGGTGAGTTAATGTGGTCATTCTCACCCGTTTTTGGAGGGAGTGGTGGAAAGAATCTGTGTGTACTTAGGTAAATAAACAAATATAGATCCTAAAAAATGTATAAAATTAGAATATACATAAATTTAAATTTGGAAAGTAATAAGTAAAACACTGGTTAACAGTATCCCCCCCAAAAAAGTAGTAAGAGATAACATCATTAATTATAAAGTTCAGTAGAAGTGACCATCTTTTTTGTTTTTGCTTTTTTGAGGTAGGGTCTTGCTCTAAACCAAGGATAACATGGAAATAATTATGTTGTCTCATGGTGGCCATGAATTTACAGAGACCCTCCTATCTCTCTCTGCTGGGATTAAAAACATGTGCCACCATGCCCAACTAATGTATAATTTCTATAATTTATTGAAACTATGAAACATATAAAAGCCCCAAATGAAATAGAAACATATTTTAGCAGGGCATGGTGGTGCACGCCTTTAATCCCAGCACTCAGGAGGCAAAGGTAGGAGGATCATCATGAGTTCAAGGCCACCCTGAGACTACACAGTGAATTCCAGGTGAGCCTGGGCTAGAGTGAGACCCTACCTCGAAAAAAAAAAACCAAAAAAAAAAAAAAGCAAGAAACATATTTTAATATTTTCTTTTCCTACTCTTAACAACTTATTTCATGTATTCACTTTGGCATTCACTAGCCTACAACATTAAGACAAAAGCAAATGTAATTTAGAATTTCTTGCTCTAGTTAGCTGTCTTGTGAATACACAAATAGCTGCTAACAAAAAATGCTACCAAGCACTTGGGAGGCAGAGGTAGGAGGATCACCGTGAGTTCAAGAACACCCTGAGACTACATAGTATACTCCAGGTCAGCCTGGGCTAGAGTGAGACCCTACCTCAAAAAAAAAAAAAAAAAATGCTACCAAGGGCTGGAGAGATCTCAGCGGTTAAGGCACTTGCCTCCAGTGCCTAAGGCCCTGGGTTCAATTCCCCAGTACCCATATAAGCCAAACCCACAAAGTGGTGGCCCTGGTGCCACTCTCTCTCTCTGCTTGTAAATGAATAAATAAAATATAAAAAAATAAAAAAAATGCTACCAAGAATATGAATTATTAGCCAGGTGTGGTGGCGTACACCTTTAATCCCAGCACTCAGGAGGCAGAGGTAGAAGGATCACCATGAGTTCAAGGCCACACTGAGACTACATAGTGAATTCCAGGTCAGCCTGGACTAGAGCGAGACCCTACCTCGAAAAACCAAAACAAACAAACAAACAAAAAAGAATATGAATTATTCTCAAAAAAAGGGGGATTCTGAAAATGTAACTTAGTGTTAGAGCATGTCCTTAGCATGTATAAGGCTTCCTCCATTTCCAGCATTGAAAAAATTAAAAATAAACCAGGCTTGGTGGCACACATCTTTAATTCCAGCACTCCAGAGGCAGAGGTAGGAGGAGTTCGAGACCACCCTGAGACTCCATAGTGAATTCCAGGTCAACCTGGGCTAGAGCGAGACCCTACCACAAAAAACCTAAATAAATAAATAAATAAATAACCAAGTAAATAAAGGCTGGAAAGATGGCTCAGCAGTTAAGGAGCTTGCCTTCAAAGCCTAATGACCTGGGTTCCATTACCCAGTACCCACATAAAGTCAGATGCATAAAGTGGCACATGCATTTGGAGTTCCTTTGTAGAGGCTAGAAGCCCTGGCGTGCCCACTCTGTTTCTCTTCTCTCTGCTTGCAAATATGTGTGTGTGTGTGTGTGTGTGTGTGTGTGTGTGTGTGTGTGTATATAGAGAGAGATTTGTTTAAAGAATAGTATTTAAAAGCTGCTCTGGCCCTGATTATACTTAACAGTAGTATTTCTGATTATTCCCAACATGTATTGTTGTAAAGCCTTTTCTCTAACATGTCTTATACTTTTTCTGCCTTACATTCCTTGCTCTTGCTGGAGTTCTCTTCCTTTGACTTTTCTCCCTAAATGTCACTTTACCCATTCTTGAAAGACCTACCAAAGATTCAATGTGATGCAGTAAAGTTAATCTCTCCATTATCCATCCCATGCCCCGTGGTTAGAAATGGTTTCTCCCTAAGCTGTGTTTTCCTAGAACTTTATACTTACTTCCTTTAAAGTGTCTATTAGGGTCTCTTTTCCTATGGCTGTTAACTGAACGTCTTGAGGGCTGAGGGACTGTCTTCTTCGTTTTTTTTTTTTTTCTTGAGGTAGGGTCTTGGTCTAGTCCAGGCTGACCTGGAATTCACTATGTAGTCTCAGGGTGGCCTTGAACTCATGGCGATCCTCACGCCCAGGTCTTCTTCAGTTTTATATTCTCTATAGCAACTAGCACAATGTCTTTAACATTGTGACTGCTCAATAAATATATACTAATTAAAATACTTAGAAATGCATGTGAACAGTTAAAACAGAAATACAAATGAAGTGATTTGCAAACAATCCTTTGTACAAGGAAATATTTCAAATATAAATTTTTGGTGGGAGGCAAGAAATGCGAAGGAGGAACAAAATCAGTACCTTAAAGTTAGTACTTTAAGTGGAAATAACTATCTGGCACTGAATTGGTATTATTTCCTAACCCAAACTAGAAAATTTTACACCCTGAGGGCGGATGGTGTAAAGGGGAATTTTGTTTGAGGAATTCCCTACTTCTCCCATGGACACTTACAAGTTAAAAAGTCATATATGAAAAAAAAGGTCCAAGAATGAATAAATAAGAGCCACCCTTTCCTCAAGTAAAATACTTAGAAGCTTTTGTGGACGTCAGGAAAGGTTTCTGTTGCTTACCTGATTTAACTCCTGGGTCACAGTTGGACGCGGGCTGCAGTTTGCACTCTTATTTTTAGGAGGACACCTGTTTACTCCACCCCACCCCCGTCCTAGTAGGTGAAAAACTTCTCAGCCACGCAGAGAGCACAAACTTCCTGGTCCTTCGATGCAGAGAAGGAATAACACATCAGCTTCCTCAGGATCACTAGGCAACCTACCTTGGTGTTTCTTCATTGGACCAATCAGAAAACACCGAGATTGAGTCCAGCCAATCAGAGCTTACGAAGGGAGGCTCTCCCCGCTATTGTGTTGCGATCCAGACAAACATCACCAAAAGGAGGCAGGTTTCAGTTCAACCTGACAGCTGATCAATCCAATGAAGGAACCTTGGTGGAAGAGAGGAAAAGGACTGCTCGCCCACCCCGATTAAACCAGCCAATCAAAGCGTCCGATGAGGTAACGAGGGCTGCCAATCTTGAAAGGTTTCTGTTGGCCAATTTCAGTGTAGCAGGTGTGTGCTATTGTAGCAATAAACAGCGGGACAACGGAGTGAGAACTGTCGGCGTCCAAGCAATGAAGCCAAAAATAATAAATACTTAAAAATTAGATGTTTCCGGAAGTCAGCTAAGTCTTGCCTCTAGAAAACCCTGATCTGCTCGGTTTTGTGGACGTTATTTGCTTAAAAAGGATGCATACATTTCTACCGTCTCACACATAACATTCCTTATATAGCATTTGTCACTGAAACGTCCATGGCTAGTTTACATCTTTGGATTTGGCTGCTGAAACTACAAGAGACAAAAGCAGTTTTAAGTGTTTTCTAAATCAAAGGAAATGAGTGGCAAGGTTTCCAATTAAAAACAGTATTTCACACTACCGCTCAAAAGTTTTAAGTGTATTGAATTCTTGCATGACAATATCTACCTAAATAATCTTGAAATTAGTAGCTCAACATTTTTCTAATTAAATAAAATTAGAATCCATGAAAAGAGCTTACATACTGAACATAATTGTGCTAGGGAAGTCTTTAAAAATTAGTCATCTTGGGACTGGAGAGATGGCTCAGCTGTTAAGGCACTTGCCTACAAAGCCTAAGGACCTGGGTTGGATCTCCAAGTATCCATGTAAACCCAAATGCACAAAAAAGCACATGAATCTGCAGTTTGCTTGCAGTGGCTAGAGGCCCTGGCATGCCCTGTCTCTGTTTCTCTCTGCTTGCAAATAATTTAAAAATTATATATTTTTTGCCCGGCATGGAGGCGCATTCCTTTGATCCCAGCACTTGGGAGGCAGAGGTAGGAGGATCGCTGTGAGTTCAAGTCCAGCCTGAGACTACATAGTGAATTCCAGGTCAGCCTGGGCTAGAGTGAGACCTTACTGCAAAAAAAAAAATTATATATATACACATATTATAAAGTATGGAATTTAAAGTTGTTATATATTATGCTAATAAAACACTATATCAAAGCTGGGTATGCTGGTACAGGCCTTTAGACCCAGCACTGGGGAGGCTAAGGTAGGAAAATCACCATGAGTTGGAGGCCAGCCTGAGGTTACAGAGTGAGTTCCAGGTCAGCCTGGGCTAGAGTGAGACAAAACAGAAAAACCAAAACCAAAAAAAGACACTATATCAAAGTATTGAAGAACATGATTTTAATAACAATAACAACCATTTGAATGGTATAGTTTTAACATAAGTAAAAACGAATCCATACAAAATTTCAATAGCAAAATAAACATGTTTCAAATATGACTGTAGAGGACCTTAAAAGTTAATATGTATTTAAAGAAAATGACCACTAAAAGGGAAGATAGATGAGTATTCAGTAGATATCAAAAAAATCAACTATGATCTTTGTACTTTTGGTTTTATTCAAAATTTCTCTTGGATTTGTCTCAGGTATAAGAGTAAAGGCTAAAATGAAATTTATATAATAGCTAAAAATTTCATTTTAGTATGAACTGTGTAAAACTACAAATAAATTTTCAGAGATATGGAAAACATCCTTTACAATTAGTAATTTCTTTTGGTTTACATGTGGAGAAGAACTTTACAAATATTCAGAAGTAAAAACAATTTTTATGTATGCTCCTTTGGTTCACTAAACTTTCTCCTTTTCGACACTGACTCTTGACTAGAAGAATCAAAGGAGAGGACCTGTCAAAAGAAAGCATCTACTTAGAGCAGTTCAAGACCACCCTGAGACTACGTAGTGAACTCCACGTCAGCCTGGGCTAGAGGAGACCCTACCTTGAAAATCTGAAATAAATAAGTAAATAAGTAAAACCATACCCCTGGTGCTTAGTTGTATTAGCAGTGCCTCATAGATTAGACATCCCATGCATATGGTTCCTTATATTCTTTGATTTTCTTTTGCACAGCTGATGTTCAAACCCAAATCCTCATAAATGATAAGCATTTTGCAACTGAGCAACACTCCCAACTCCAGTTTGAATAAATGTAAGGATGAATTACAGAGTTTATAACAAGATTTCCTTATTGAACTTTGAGTTTTACTTGGAAAATTTCAAATATGTATAACAAATTGGATTGTGATTTTTTTAAGATTCTAAGCTTCAAACATTGGGAAAAATTAAAGAACCTTAATGGAATATCAGGTTTATCATTCCTTTTTTCTTCTTAATTTTTTTTTTCTGTCACAGAATCTCACTGTGTAGTCCAAGCTGGCTTCAAACTCACAGCAATCCTTTTGCCTCAGCTTCCCGAGGGTTTGGGATTATATATCTGTGTCCTCACAGACATATGGATTCATTCCCCCCTTTTTTTAGTTTTTCAAGGCAGGGTCTCACACTAGCTCAGGCTAACCTAGAATTTAGTATGTAGTCTCAGGGTGGCCTCAAACTCATGGTGATCGGCGATCCTCCCACCTCTGCCTCTTGAGTGCTAGGATTAAAGGCACACATCCAGCCCAGCCCCTTCATTTCCTTCTTAAATTATTTATATTAAAAATAATGGTGCCAGGTGTGGTGGCACACACCTTTAATCCCAGCACTCAGGAGGCAGAGGTAGGAGGATCACCATGAGTTCAAGGCCACCCTGAGATAGTTAGTGAATTTCAGGTCAGCCTGGGCTAGAGTGAGACCCTACCTCGAAAAAAAAAAACAAAAATAAATTAAAACAAATAAAAATTAAAACACTAGATCAGCAGTTATCTATCATCTGGCTTTACATTGGCACTGGGGAGTCAAACTTGGGTCCTTAGGGTTTGCAGGCCAGCACTCACATGCAAAAAGTACCATTAACCACCTGTTTCAGAAGTTGGAAGCTGACCAGGAACTCACATTGATCCTCCTACTTCTGCCTCCCAAGTGTCTGGCAGTACATTATACTTTTAACATTTGATATTTTCAAGATCAAATCAAGATCAGGTGGTTCACTCCTGTAATCCCAATACCTGGGAGGTTGAGGCAGGTGGATGTCATGAATTCAAGGGTGTACATAGTGAGTTCAGGACATTCTGTGCTTCATGAAACCCTGTCTCAAAACAACATTGACAACAACAAAAATATTTTAGTTGTTTCAATTTTTTTGTTACTGTTCTTAGGTATCAAACCTAGGGCCTCACAAATAGTAGGGAAGCCCACTATTACAGACAGAGTAATAACAATAGCCCTTCAAATTATGACAATAATTTTTCTTTTTTCTTTCTTTCTTTTTTTTAAGTCTTAAATATATATTTATTGTCTTTTTTTTTTTGAGATAGGGTCTCACTCTAGCTCAGGCTGGTCTGAAATTTACTCTGTAGTCTCAGGCTGGCCATGAACTCATAGCTATCCTCCTATCTCTGTCTCCTGAGTGCTGGGATTAAAGGCATGCACCACCATCCCCAACAACAATAATTTTAAAATCTTAGTTGAACCTGGGCGCGGTAGCGCATGCTTGGTTTTATGTGGGTACTGAGGAATTAAATTTGAGTCCTTATGCTTTGCAGGCAAAGACCTTAACCACTAAGATATCTCTCCAACTCTGGCACACACCTTTAATCCCAAGCAATCAGAAGGCAGAGGAAGGAAGATCCCTGTGAGTTTGAGGCCAGCCTGAGACAACATAGTAAATTCCAGGTCAGCCTGGACTCGAAAGGAAATCCTACCTTGAAACAAAAACAAAAACCCTATCAAACAAACAAAAAACTTACTGTT
Organism: Zapus hudsonius; assembly: GCA_004024765.1. Taxonomy (NCBI): domain Eukaryota; kingdom Metazoa; phylum Chordata; class Mammalia; order Rodentia; family Dipodidae; genus Zapus; species Zapus hudsonius. The sequence continues at coordinate 9,861 of PVHP010050261.1, forward strand.
TTCCCAGATTCACATCGACGTCTCTTCGAATTTTCTTTACGTTTTATTGGTTGATTTTCATTTACCTAAACAAGTGAAAAATTACTAATTAATTATTTCTCAAAGAATCTGTAACAGTTGATTTTTAACCTTATGCAACTACATGCAGTTCAAAAGTTTTATTGATATATAATTTAGTTGCTGTATCCTTTACCCATTTATAAGTATACAATTTAGCAATTTTACGTGCATTCAGAGTTGTGCAACTTAAACTTCGTACAGGATTGTAGGACCCTTTCGTGAGCCCAAGAAGGTCTCTATCCTTCAGCGGTTAACCTCCAGTCCTCTAACCTCCCTCCCACCAGTCCTAAAGTTCTTTCAACGGCTTTCCAAATTTGGCTTTCACATGAATGGAATCATGATATGTAGACTTTTGTAACTGGTGTCTTTCTTTTCTTTTTTTGCTGTTTTCATAGTGAATCCCAGGTCAGCCTGGGCTAGAGAAAAATATGGGTCTTACTATGTTGCCTTTAACTCACGGTGTAGTCCTGGCTAGCAACAAATTTATAATCCTCCCGTTTCAGCTTCCAGAATGCTAAGATTACAGGTGTCCACCACCAATTTTTTCTTTCATTCTTTTTTATACCACCACAATTTTTTCCATGCTTGAAATTACCTTTTAAGCTGGAGGACTGGCTCTGGAGTGCTTCCCTGATATGTGTGAGACACAGCACCACCAAAATTATCTTTTCAATCACATTATTGAATTTTTTAAATTAGGGTTTTGAAGTGGGCTTCATTCCTTCTTTTATTTTTTTGTGTTTTTAAAAAAATTAGATAATTTAATTAATTTATGAGAGAGAGAGACAAAGAGAGAGACAGAAAGAGAATGGGTACACCAGAGCCTCCAGCCAATGTAAACAAACTCCATACATGCACCACTTTGTGCATCTGGCATTATATGGGCACTGGAGAATCAAACTTGGGTCCTTCTGTTTTGCAGGCAAATGCGTTAACCACTAATCCATCTCTCCATCCTGAGCTTTTCTTTTTTGGGGGGGGCTTGTTTTTTGAGATAGGGTCTCACTCTAAACCAGGCTCACCTTCACTCTATAGCCTCAGGCTGGTCTAGAACTCTGACATCTTTCTACCTAGTTCTCCAGAAGGCTGGGACTAAAAGGTGTGCACCACCACAACTGGCTTGAGTATTTTCATTTCTTTTTTTTTGTGTGTGTGTATTTTCATTTCTTGACCTTTCCTAGCAATAATTAAGTCATGAATCTCAAAATCAGAAGTACCTTTGTTTAGAGTTCATATCTAAAAACATGAAAAAATCAGAAAATGTTTTTGTGTCCCCAAAGCATCTCAATGCTAAATTACAAGGAAATCTCATCTAAAAATCATTTATTTATTTGTTTCCTTTTGGTGTGTGTGTTCATATGTGAGAGCAGGCACACACATGCCAGGGTGTGAATTTGGAGGTCAGAGGATACATTTAGGGTGCCAGTCCTTGCCTTTCCCCTTGTTTGAGGCACAGTCTTTCATTGTTCACAGCTCTGTTCGGCTTCTGGTAACTTCTCCTGTTTCTGCCTCTTCTCACACTCTAGGTACACTGGGATCACAGAAACCACTGCAGAGACTGACTGGCTTTTACATGGGTTCTGGGAATCTGAACTCAGGGCCTCCCACTTATATAGCAAGCACTTTATCTACTGAGCCATTTTCCTTGTGTGTGTGTGTGTGTGTGTGTGTGTGTGTTTATTTTTTCAAGGTAGAGTCTCACTCAACTTCAGAAACTCATTCAGTAGTCCCAGGCTGGCCTTGAACTCACAGTGATCCTTCTACCTCTCCCTCCCAAGTGCTGAGATTAAAGATGTGTACCACCACCCCTACCTGTATTTTTTAAAACTTTTTTAAATTTTTATTTATTTTTAGTTTTTCGTTTTTTGGGTTTTCGAGGTAGGGTCT
>PVHP010050262.1:0-11852 GCA_004024765.1 Zapus hudsonius
TCTTTTTCATGCAAATGAGTGATCGCTAGCTCTCAGAACCTTTGGTTGACCCCGGTCTCAGCTAGCAATTTCGGGCGCTTTGGAAAGTTTTTTTGGGGGGTAGAGCAACATCCCGGTAAACCTGGTGCAGCTCTGGATTCTGACGTTGGGCCTCTGCGGACAGCCGGGCTGGGGGTTCCTGCGCCCAGAAGCTCTTGAACGAGCCCACGGGCTGCACCTCGGCGCTCCTTCATTTCCAGCAAATTCTCGGCGCTGGAACCCCAAGCCCCGAGACCCCTCAGGCAAGCCTCCAGGGGAGTTCGCGACGCGTCTCCCGGCGCCGCGATTTCGGGTGTTAATCCTCCCCAGCCCGACTCTGGCCCAGGCGGGTGAGTGCGGAGCGGCCTCTCTCCTCTCCGCACCCTCGGCCACGCACCTAGAGCCGACGACGCGGGCCTGTGCCAAGGAGGGGATTCCTTGTGCGCTTCCCCAAATTCCGTGGATCCTCAGGCCGGGTCCAAGACACTTGGCTTCAGGTCTCATCGTGTTAAAAATAGGGAACGAGCAAAAACAACTCCTTTTCTTTCCGTGGCTTTGTGAGCAGTTGCTCATCTCAGCTAAACTGCAGGATACTATTTAAAAACAAAAACAAAAAAACAAAACTCAGCTGCGCGTGGGTTAGTTACTTCAGTTTCTTCCACGTGCTTTCCACAGACTTCAAGTCTGCAATTCACTTGCATTTAGCTCCGAAGCTGGAGCTTGACTGCAGTTAGCGACATCCGTTCAACTATTTATTTATTTATTTATTTATTTTTAATTAATTAATTTTTACAGGGCGAGACTGCCTTACTGTGCTTTCCCCGGGAAGTGCTCTCACTTCGTTTCAGTTGCTGTTGGCTTTAGTTTGCTTTATTTCTGTGTGTGTGTGTGTGTGTGTGTGTGTGTGTGTGTGTGTGTGTGTGTATGGACACACCAGGATTTCTGGTCGCTGCAAAAGAATGTTCATCCAGTTTTTTTTTTTTTTGGGGGGGGGTTCGAGGTAGGGTCTCACTCTAGCCCAGGCTGACCTGGAATTCACTATGTAGTTAGTCTCAGGGTGGCCTTGAACTCACGGTGATCCTCCTACCTCTGCCTCCTGAGTGCTGGGATTAAAGACATGCGCCACCATGCTCGGCTCTCATCCAGCTTTAAGTGGATGGGTGGCATATTGAACTCGGGTGGACAGGTTTTTTGCAAGCAAATGCCTTTTAAACAGAACTCTGGGTTCTGAGGTAGCATACACCTTTAATCCCAGCACTGGGGAGATAGAGGTAGGAGGATCACTGTGAGTTCCAGGCCAGCCTGCGACTACATAGTGAATTCCTGGTCAGCCTGGGCTAGAATGAGACCAACCAACCTCGGAAATAAGAAAGAAAGAAAAAAGCAGTCCACTCCATGCTCCTGACAGCCAACATAATCTGTGAAGATTCAATTGACTTTCTTTGAATTTACCTGAGTAAATAGGAGTTGATCAATTGGTTTCCCAAATAGCTTCTTTTGAGAAACAGAAAAGAAAAGAAAGAAAAGAAAAGAAAAACAGGGATTACCTCAACTTCCCACATTAATTTTGGACACCTTTGCCCTCTTCTTTCAAATGAAGTGTTAGTCTTGCCCTGTCAAGTTAGTATAACTGTTGTATTTTTATCACCTCTGCCAATGAGTGTGTGTGTGTCTGTCTGTAGGTATCTATGCGTGTGTGGTTTGTGACTAAGATGAATCTCCCCAACTTTGTGTGTTTGAATATATATGCATAGCCTATATGATGTGTTTGTATGCATATATGTAATCTATCAGGTGGGTTGCCATAGTGACAATAGTCAGGTTTATCTAAAGACCTGGACTGCTTTACAATGTCACTTTGTGCATGGGCACCAATGCGTGTGCACATATGTGTGCATGCATGCACACATGTGCAAAGATCGAACAAATGTCTGTCCCCAGCTACCTTGCTGAAAATTAAAATTGACTCAATTCTTCATATTCAAAGAATATTGGAAGCTAGGAGAAGCTGTCTTTAGAAGGACATAGAGTTGAAACTTTGGTAGAAAATGATATAGATTGCTAAGTGCTTCTATAAGGAATTTTAAAATATTTTTTAAAAATATTTTATTTATTCATTTTCAAGCAGAGAGAAGAGAGAGAGAGTGAGAGAGAGAGAGAGAGAGAAACCAGGGCCACCACCTTGTGGGTCTGGCTTATGTGGGTCCTGGGGAATTGAACCCCGGGTCCTTAGGCACTGAAGGCAAGTGTCATCTCTCCAGCCCTAAAATCTTTTAAAGAAAAAAATAAAATGAAAAAGTAACAAGATTAGTTCACAACTAACTAACAAGATTAGTCACAACTAATCATGACTTCAACAGCTTCTCATACAACACCTCTAGAAAATTAAGTCCTTGCAAGGGTCAGAAAAGGGGTGAGTGAGGCTAGGGAGATGGCTCAGCAGGTAGAAATGCTGAGTTAATTAGTATCCACATCAAAAAGCTGGACATAAACCAGGCGTGGTGGTGCACGCCTTTAATCCCAGCACTCAGGAGGCAGAGGTAGGAGGATTGCCATGAGTTCAAGGCCAGCCTGAGACTACACAGTGAATTCCAGGTCAGCCTGGACTAAAGCGAGACCCTACCTCAAAATAAAAAAAAAAAACAAAACAAAACAAAAAAAAAAGCTGGGCATAGCCTCACTTATCTGTAACCCTGGCATGAAGGAAGGGCGGAGACAGGAGGGTCCCTGGGACTCCCTGGGGATCCAATCTAACCTAAAAATATAGCTCCAAATTCAGCAAAAGACTCTGTCTTAGGGAAATAAGATCAAAGAGCGACAGAGGAGGCACCCATCTTCCTCTGGCCTCTACACATACCAATACATCTGCACACACATGTGCATATACCACACATAGAGCACGTAACACACACACACACACTGTTGTAGTCAACTTTCTCTGTTGCTGTGCAGAAAGAACCCAAACAAAAACAGCTTGTGGAGGAATGGGTTTATTTGGCTTACAGACTCGAGGGGAGACTCCATCCAGGCAGGGAAAACGATGGCATGAGCAGAGGGCTGGACATCACCTCTGCCACAGCACTGCAAACAGCAGCAGGAAGGTGTCCAAACACTGGCAAGGGGAAGCTGGCTTAGAACCCCATAAGCCCGCCCCCTACAACACAGCTCCAGGGAGGTTGTAAACCCCAAACTGCCATCAGCTGAGGATTGATCACTGAGGACACATTCATTTGTTTGTAGGGGACACCTGGATCAAACCATAATACACATCAAAAAGAAAGAAAAGGGAAGAGTTCTCAGTTGATATTTAATCAAAATTGCCTCCAGCTTACCTTTGGCATACTAATGGGAAACTGAGGCAGGACAACAGGAAGCAGAAAGGTGTTTGCAAGGAACCTGAAGCCAAAATGGACCTGGGTTGACAGCTTGAGCAGCAGGAAGAGGTCAACCTGAAGCTAAATGGCAAAGGAAGGTCCGAGCATTGCAAAGAGAGATTTAAGTAGCTGTCTCAGGAGTGAAAGCAACTGGATCCTACAGGAAGCTGACACCAAGGTTCCATTGCAAATCACAGCTACATGGCTGAGGTGGACAGAGGATGATCAAACTTTCCTCTTACTTTTAAAAAAATATTTTATTTATTCATTTTTTAAGCAGAGATATACAGAGAGAGAGAGAGAGAGAGAGAGAGAGAGAGAGAGAGTGAGAGAGAGTGCACCAGGGCCACCACCTTGTGGGTCTGGCTTATGTGGGTCCTGAGGAATTGAACCGGGGGCCTTAGGCACTGGAGGCGAGTGCCTTAACCACTGAGCCATCTCTCCAGTCCGCTACTCTTACTTTTTAAAAATATGGAATCTGTATGTGGATCCTTGTACAAAGGCCTTACTAATAATCCCTGAATTGTTTTAATTAATTTAAGTATATGTGCAAGCACCCTAGGTCTTTTTTTTTCACTAAAATTATTTTCTCTGATGGGTGTAGCGTGTGGCTAGCATGCACATTGCCGTGAGTGCCACTTCCAGCACTGCAAAAGTACATTTGTAGAGCCGGTCGTGGTAGATCAAGACTTTAGCTTTTAATCCCAGCACTCAGGAGACAGAGGTAGGAGGATCAGATTGCTGTGAGTTTGAGGCCAGCCTGAGACTACATAGTGAATTCCAGGTCAGCCTGTGCTAGAGTAAGACCCTACCTTAAAAAAAAAAAGAAAAAGAAAAAACAATCAAATATACAAAATTTCTTCAAATTAAAAATGTGAACACCTTATATTTATTGATTTATTATAATAAATGCATGCATATTTTGTTTGGATTTAAGTTTCTAGACAAGAAGTTAATAGAGCAGATGGTCACCTCAGCATGAGAGGGTGGGCCTCTCCACAAAGTCACAAGCCAGCAGTGCTGGGGAACACACTGCTATTCTTTTTTTTTTTTTTTTAATGTTTTTATTTATTCATTTTCAAGCAGAGATACAGATACAGAGAGAGAGAGAGAGAGAGAGAGAGAGAGAGAGAGAGAGCACACCAGGGCCACCACCTTGTGGGTACTGGGGAACTGAACCCAGGGCCTTAAGCACTGGAGGCAAGTGCCTTAACCACTGAGCCATCTCTCCAGCCCCAACACACTGCTATTCTTCCTTCTGCCTTTTGTCCTCAAAGCCGATGGAGGAGAAAGAAAAGTACCCCAAGCCAAATACTCAGCACCCTGGGCAGGGGCTGGCTTCCTGTGCTATGTCCACTGCCCTTCTGAACTAAGGCAAATAATCCTTTTGGAATAAGGCATGATCTCATATAATTGTTTGAAGATGAAGTGAAATGATTTACATGAAGAATATCTTCATAGGGCTGGAGAAATAGCTCAGTGCACTTACTGCATAAGCATGAAGACCTGAGTTCAATCCCCATGTAAAAAGCCAGGGGTCCCCAAGCACTCTGGCACTGAGTGGGACAGAGGCAGGGGAATGGCTGGAGCACCCTGGTGTAGCCAACTACTTTGAAGATGGTGGGATGGTCCCTGTGCCAAAGGAGGAAAGTAATGCCATCCCAGAGCTAGAGAAGTCAAAAGACTCCATGAGCCTACTGAGGGAGCAAAACCCTGCCTGCCAGCACCTTGACCATGGCCTTGATTGGGCCCAGTGAAGCTAATTTCAGAGTTCTGGTCTTCAGGAACTTAACAATAAATGTGGGTTGCTAGAAGCCACAATGGGAAACGAATTCAATGATCAGAAGACTTTCTCATGCCTGATTGATGACACAGTCAGAATGAGACTTCGAGCATGTTTTCCCTTTATCTCAGAACCGCAGGCAGTCATTTTCCATTCCTAGAGGACTAGTCAGCAAAATAAATTAAATTTAAACAAATTAGAATTAAGTAAAACAGGGCTGGAGAGATTCTCCATTGTTAAGGTGCTTGCCAACAAAGCCTGATGACCTGGTGTTGTCCTCAACCTTCTTGCTGTGACAAAGAACCCAAACAAAAAGAGCTTGTGGAAGGAATGGGTTTATTTTGACTTACAGACTCAAGGGGAAACTCCATGATGGCAGGAAAAATGATGGCATCACCTCTGCCATACATGTGGCAGACAACAGCAGAAAGGTGTGCCAAACACTGGCAAGGGGAAGCTGGCTAGAACCCCCCATAAGCCTGCCTCCAACAACACACCTCAAAATTGCCATCAACTGGGGATCTAGCATTCAAAACATTTAAGTTTATGCGTGACACCTGAATCAAACCACCACACTTTGGAGTTCAATTCCCCAGTCCTCATGTAAAGCCAGATGCATAAAGTGGCACATAATCTGGAGTTTATTTGCAGTGGCTAGAGGCTCTGGCATGCCCATTCTCTCTCTCTCTCTCTCTCTCTCTCTCTCTCTCTCTCTCTCTCTCTCTCTCCTTGCAAATAAATACATTTTTCATTTTTTCAAATTTATTTATTTATAAGCAGAGAGGGAGAAAGAGAGAATGGGCACACCATGATTCACGCGCCACCTTGTGCACCTGGTTCCACATGGGCACTGGGGAATCAAACCCTGGTAGCCAGGCCCGATGGGTGAGCACTCTAACCACTGAACAATCTCCCCAGCCCACAAAGTATTTTAAAATTAAGCAAAACAAATAAACTGCTGGGAGCTCCAGGCTCAGTAAGAGACCCCATCTCAAGAAATAAGGCAGAAAGAAGTGTGGTAGACAAGCCATCTATCCATTGCATGTACACACAGGAAGAATCTGCACACAGGTGAGATACCACACACACATGCACCACACTTATTGCCCCTACACACCAAAAAATAAAAATTTTCACAGGGAGTAGAGTACTTTGATGCATGTGGGTGATTTCATGTCCTACTGGATCACGACAGCATTTTGCCCAGTAATTTATGTTGTTTTAATCTAGTAATTTGGGGTGATTTCTTATTGCTGCAATAGAATATTTGCTCCTCAACCTCCTGCTTCATATTAACTAGGGCCAGCTGTACATTGGCACTGAGGGGGCCCAGATCCACTTCAGGCCAAGGGGGGATCTGGCCCCAATAGTACCACTCACCTCCTCCCATTTTTAGCAAGAAAAATAATTATCCAGAATAGTCTATTTTTCCAGCCTAATGTACAGCTAGGTCTCAGAGAGAGAGAGAGAGAGAGAGAGAGAGAGAGAGAGAGAGAGAGAGAGAGAGAATGAATTCTGGGCTCTGGAAGAGGTGAGAACTCTCAGTTTTAGGGCCTTAATTCTGACCAGGAATTCACCATGACAACTGGAAAAAATTATACCAATCACTCCCACCTTGTGAGTCAAACACACAGGTGAGGAAACCCTACAGGTGCAGTGGGGAAGGCTGTACATGGTCTTTCTTCCATTCTGATGAGCTTGGACAATGTATGCAGATACATACTAGATCTCAAGCACACAGATGTGATGATGAGTCCAGCTGACAGGTCATGAGTTCTGACCATCTCAGGCAACAACACCGAAGTGCTCATCAGCTGATGTCAGGATCCCTGAAACTTCAGTCCAACAGTGGGCAGACAGATAGATCTCCTGCTTCTAGATTAGGTAACTCTCTTCCCCCTCTCTCCCTCTCCCATTGGCTTTTCTAACCCAAGATCCTGCTGTCTCCAAGGAGCTCATCTCTTTGGTAGGTGAAGGTTTAGATAGAAACACAAAGATTAACAAGAGGTGTTAATGCCTGACTGAAACCGTGCATCACGTTGGCTATTCCTCAAAACCCTCAAAAACTGTCTTAATGTCTTGATGTGCTCTCTCTCATTCTCTCTCTCTCTCTCTCTCTCTCTCTCTCTGTCTCCACCTACTTCTGACATTTAGGCAGATTAGAGATGGTGGGTTTCATTAAAAATCTCGCCAGGTGTGGTGGCTCATAGCTTTAATCCCAGCACTCAGGAGGCAGAGGTAAGAGGATATCTGTGAATTCGAGGCCACCCTGAGACTACATAGTAAATTTCAGGTCAGCCTGGACTAGAGCGAGACCCTACCTCAAAAAACAAAAACAAAATGAACAAACAAAAAAATCTCTTATCTTCCCAGCTTAAAACCTGTTGGTGACTCTCCTATGCCTGTTCTATAAAATCCATTGTTTTTTTTTTTTTCTTCCTTTTTGGTTTTTGGAGGTACCTCTGACCTGTCTCCCAAGTGTTGGGATCAAAGTCATGCACCACCACACCCAGCTTAATATCCACATTCTTTTTTTAAAAAATATATTTTATTTATTCATTTTCAAGCAGAGAGAGAGAGAGAGAGAGAGAGAGAGAGAGAGAGAGAGAACACACCAGGGCCACCACCTTGTGGGTCTGGCTTATGTGGGTCCTGGGGAATTGAACCAGGGGCCTTAGGCACTGGAGGCAACTGCCTTAACCGCCGAGCCATCTCTCCAGCCCATTATATCCACATTCTCGCCATGATCTCTCTTGGTTTCCAGAGCTAAACAATGTTTAAATCTTGAAATTATCACTCACCAGCAATGTGACCTTGGAAAAGGTTTTTGAATACTTTTGCTTTATTTTATCTTCTGGAGAAGACACAGAAAACACAGTCCTGGACTGTACCAGACATCCATATGCTTAGAGTGTCTCTCTTACCAGGCTTGAATGAAATACCCTACCACAGGACTTGGGATCTGGCATTACACTTAGCCAGAGCTAGACATACAGAGAAGCTCACAATACTCATGGGGTAACCTTAACCTTTGACTAACTGGAGATAGGAGAGAGCCAAGCAGAGAAATCCCACCTTCTTCCCCTCCCACGAGGGAAGCATTGTTTCTCCCCAGCAGAAAAGCCCCTTTGGGAGACCTCTCTCCAAGAGTTGGTGAGCTCACCTGCTGGCTCTGAGGCCAGGCTTGGAAATGCATTCCCTTGCATTTTCCCAGCTCTCCTTACATTTTCTCACTCCCAGCACCTTGACTTTGAACTGCCCTAACAAAAAAACATTGGTATTTAAAAAGAAAGGGGAGGAGGTACAAGAGGGTGACCACTGTCAATCTTCTTTACTGCTACTAAGGCTCTTTATTTAAAGATTAAGCCAAATGTGGTGTCACATACTTTGATCCCAGCATTGGAGAGGCAGAGGTAGGAGGATCACTGTGAGTTCAAGGCCACCCTGAGACTACAGAGTGAATTCCAGGTCAGCCTGTGCTAGAATGAGACCCTACCTAGAAAAACAGAGGGAGAGAGAGAGAGAGAGAGAGAGAGAGAGAGAGAGAGAGAGAGAGAGAGAGAGAGAGAGAGAATTGTCCTAATGATTTGATATTTTCTGAAAAACCACAAGTGAAAAGAAAAGAATGCTCATTATTCTACAATATCCCGTACACGAGAAGTCCATGTCCTGAAATTTAACACTATAAGGAAGTTTAATCAAACACCTATGTTTGCTTTCATCAAACAAAGAGTGCTCTTGGCCATCAGAGAGCTCAGAATTGAACGGAAAACAAGAGCTGTGGGCACTGTCTGTGAATCTGCCTTTGTGGATGCCCCCAATCTAAGGTTGAAAGTAGGAAAAATGCTGCATCTTGGGCTGGAGAGATGGCTCAGCGGTTAAGGCACTTGCCTGCAAAGCCTAATGACCTGGGTTCAATTCCCCAGTACTCACATAAAGCCAGATACACAAAGTGGTGCATACAGTGGCTAGAGGCCCTTGTGCTCTCTCTCTCTCTGTCTCTCTCTCTCTGCAAGTAAATAAATAAAATATTAAAAATTTACATCTGTAGTGAGCCATGCACAGATGTTTTTCTCATTACTGCCTGAACAATTTGGTATGACAATTTTTTACAAAGCATTGGTTTATATTAGGTATTATAAGTTACCTAGAGATGGGAAGGTTGTATGTAAATATTATGCTATTTTATACAATGCACTGAAGCACCCAGGAGTTATGGGTATTCTGAAAGGAGGTCCTGGAAAACAAATACTCAATGGATGTCAAGAAAAGATAGTACATGTGAAACTGCTAAGCTCATACATTAGCCTCAAATCTGCCCTTCCACAGACCGTGAAGCAGGAGCAAGGCCCACGCTGAAAACTGCCTCTCTGCTTTGGCTGATGGTCGGTGTAGGCTTGAGTGAGCAAGGCTGGAGGCTGGAGGAAGCCTTCATTTCTTTCCATCTCTTCTGGCTTCTTCTGGTAGTGGGGGCTCATTCCCCTGATAGCACTGTTCCCCCAGCACCAACATCCCCTCAAAGTCCATACCACACTGGCAGCAGAGTCCTGAGCCCTAACTCCTGGAAGCTCCTGACTCTTCATTGTTAGGACTTCATTATTGGGACAGGTGGTTGTACTCTCTCTATTTCTAAAGTTTTCCAGTACAATTCCTCCCTTTATCGATAGGGGAGCTACTCCAAGCCCCCCTGGATTCCGGAAACCATGGACAGCACTCAATTTATGTACATGCTGCTTTCTCCCACACATATGTAACCCATATGCAGTTTAATTAGTTGGTCTGGAGAGATTGTTCAGTGGTTAAAGGTGCCTGCTTGTAAAACCTGACTGCCTGGGTTTGATTCGCCAGTATCCACAGAAGCCCAGAAGCAAAAAGTGGAACATGTGTCTGGAGTTTGTTTGCAGGGGCACGAGGCCCTGGCTCTCCCTCAATCCTTCTCTCTCCCCTTCTCAAATAAATAAACATTCTTATAATAAATTTTAATTTCTTCTGTGCATGGTGGCACACGTCTTTAATCCCAGCACTGGGGAGACAGAGATAGGAGGATTGTTATGAGTTTGAGGCCAACCTGAGACTCCATAGTGAATTCCAGGTCAGTCTGGGCTAGAGTGAGCCCCTACCTCAAAAAAATATTTAATTTGTGAATTGGGCACAGTAAGAGATTAACAGAACAATTGTATCCAGATACTTTCATCCATTTACCAACATTCCCTGTTAGAGAAGGATAATTCTATTTTGTCCAGGCTAACAATATGGGTTGGGTTTATTCAATGGAGAAGTGGCAAAAAGTTTCTGTTGAAGCCGGGCCTGGTGGCGCACGCCTTTAATTCCAGCACTCGGGAGGCAGAGGTAGGAGGATTGCCGTGAGTTCAAGGCCATCCTGAGACTACATAGTGAATTCCAGGTCAGCCTGGGCTAGAGTGAGACCCTACCTCGAAAAACCAAAAAAAAAAAAAGCTTCTCTTGGCATGGTGATGCACAGGAAGCTGAGAGAGGAGGAGCAGAGACTCAAGGCTAGCCTGGGCTATACAGCAAGATCTGTCTCACAAACAAGTAAAACAAGAAGAGGAAGAAGTGTCTGACCAGAGACGGAATGCCATGGTCTTAGTCTGCACCTGCACCTCATTTAGCTAATTAGATCCTAGGCCTCACATAGGAGCACAATGTCCCAATGAGTTGAAACTTTGGTTGGATGGGGGTGGTACACTTGGACATGTGGGAACAGAAATAATTCATGTACAGGGGACCAGCTATGCAATCTGAGGCTTTTCTATTTGTTTATTTGTTTTTAATGTTTATTTATTTGAGAGAGAGAGTCACACACACACACACACACACACACACACACACACACATATATATATATATATATATATATATATATATATATATATAGAGAGAGAGAGAGAGAGAGAGAGAGAGAGAGAGAGAGAGAGGGAACAGGCACACCAGGGCCTCCAGCCACTGCAAACAAATTCAAGATGCATGCACCACTGTACATCTGGCTTTACATGGATACTGGGGAATCGAACAGAGATCCTTGGGCTTTGTAGACAAGTGCCTTAACCCCTGAGCCATCTCTCTGGCCCATATTGCTTTTGTTTAGCGGTAGCTTTGTGGAACATATATCCTCTTGAATCTGGGAGGCAATCCATGGCTTCAATCAATTAAAAGGAAGTAAAGATGACACTAGATTCTGAAGCTCACCCTTATACTCCATCATCACCTACCTTGCTTTCTGGGAACACTAGCTTTTCTGAACTTTTGTGTCTGAAGTCTGACCATCCTGATGAAACCCAAGTCACAGGCAGAGGAATTCTGGTTAATAATCCCAAAGGAGGGCTGGAGGGATAGCTCAGTGGTTAAGGCACTTGCCTGAAAAGCCGAACCACCTGGTGTTGCAGTCAGCTTTCTAGTTGCTGCACAGAAAGAACCCAAGCAAAGGTGGCTTGTAGAGGAATTTATTTGGCTTACAGACTTGAGGGGAGACTCCATTCTGGCAGGGAAAACGATGGCATGAGCAGAGGGCTGGACATCACCTCTGCCACAGCACTGCAAACAGCGGCAGGAAGGTGTGCCAAACACTGGCAAGAGGAAGCTGGCTTATAACCCCCATAAGCCCGCCCCCAACAACACAGCTTCATCGAGGCTGTAAAACCCAAACTGCCATCAGCTGA
>PVHP010050263.1:0-11863 GCA_004024765.1 Zapus hudsonius
ACATGGGAAATAAATGAGGTTCTTTTCTTCCCAAAATTAATGTAGAAGTTTATGGAAAACCATGTTCAACATATTCTCTAGTAACTCATCTCATTAAACCTAATTATCACTCTGAAATTCCTACTATATAGAAATTATAATCAGTGGTAGGTCACATCTGTAATCCCATCATTCAGAAGCTATGAGTGGTGGGTCACATCTGTAATCAAGAGATGGAGGATATGATAGAGGAAGCTAAAAACCACCGTTAACGTAGGAGTCAAACATAACAAAATCACTACATTCAGTGTGGAATTGCAATTAGAATAGACAAATGATTTAAGAGAAGAGACACAAGATCAAATTTGTTGTATATATGTATACATATAGTAAAATAGACAAGAAAAACTGGACAGTCACTAAGTGAATTGATGACAACTACCCAATTATTTAAAGAAACTGCATATCACACAGATTAAAAAGCTGTTTTAATAATGAAAGAAACACAAACAACATGAGGTTAATAAAATGCATTTACCCAAATGGAGAAGTCTTTCCTAACCAAGTTATATCTTCCAGTAAGGTAATATGAAAGTAATATTAGAGATTAAGATATGCAATGAAACATATTTGTTGCCATATATGATATATAAAGGCATAATATTAGTGTTCTTATACCTACATTTCTGATTAAAATTTAGAAAATCCAAAAGGTTAATTTGCTATAACTAATAACAAGAAATGTTTTTGGCACGAACATTGTACAGATGAGAAGAGCAAAATGGATGATTTATATTTTTCTGGGAATAAAATGCTCACAAGTGGCAGTGTTCCAGACTCTGCCCTTTAACCAGTGTGTCGTGAGGACTCATAGGAAAGTCAAAGGTAAAGACTTTTCACAGCTTATTCAAAACATAACTTGCTTTATATCGCTGACCTTGTAATTTTATTTCTAGAACTTGTCTATTGGAGTTTTTCACTGAAGTATAGGTTTGAATAAGAAATGGTAAGTTTTGGGGCTAAGGCAATGGCCGTTTCAGTAAAGTACTTTCAACACAAACAGGAGGACCTGAGTCCCAGTGCGCAGCACTCCTGGAAATGCCTGGCAGTGTGGCAGCCATCAGGAATCCTAGTTCTCAGGAGGCAGACAGGAGACTCCCCAGGGCAAGCCCTCTGAATTTAAGTGAGATCATATCTCAATAAATATTGTGGATAACTATTGAGGAAGACACTCAACAGCAACCTCTGGCAACATGCACTTGCATGCACACCAACACACACACACACACACACACACACACACAGGCACACACAAACATCTACACATCTACATACATATGCACCTCCACACCTGCATACCACATACACAAAATAAAAATAAAATAAATAAAAAGCAAAAGTTAGCTTTGGATAAGAAATGACTTAACATTCACCAGGAGGAAAATATAAAATCATGGTCAATCCACATTAATGAACACTACAAAAATGATTCTTAGAAGTTTTAAGAATTATAATGAAGAAAAATAGTTATGGAATAGCACGTAAACTTGCTCTTACTTGTTAAAAATTGAACTTGATATGCACATATAAGAACCTAAAAAATAATTAGAAAACTGTCTGTGGAATTGGTTATTCTAGAATCATCGCCGGAAGAGTGGGAATGAAAGGAACCTTCACATTTTCCATCAAAGCTTCTTATTTTTATTAACTCTTGCAAAAAAAAGGTATTTTATAAGCTCTTGCTTTTTATACTAAAGGTCATTTTTAGAAATATAGCAGATAATTTAATGATGCTACATTTTATTTATTTGGGCCAAAACAATGCCTGCATTGTCCTTGCTGGACTGTAATTAGTTTTTATATAATTATTTCCCTGTGAAAGGAGACTGATACTTCCTTCGGTTTTTACTTCCTGCATCTTATTTCACAGACTGCAAGAACAGAAAGAAATGTTAATCACTTCTCCCTCCAAGCCCAAAATAGAACAGCTAACCTACAGGAACTGATCTTTACCTCTAAACAACAAATTAATTCTCTCAGATCTCTTTTCCCGAGACACATACCTCAACACTGCACCTTGCTGAACTCCGTGGTTTTATGGGATGTTATTGAACCCATAGACCAAATGGAGCTGCAGGAGTGAGGAAGTAGCTCATTACCTCCGATCTAAAAGCACTCATCTTTGATCTACTTCTGAGCTGACACTCTCATGCACATATTTCATTTTCTTTAATGATAAAAACTAAACTTGCTCTAATGCAACCCTTTTTGCCATTGCAAAGTGAATCTATTTTGCATCATGTAAGTCATCTTGCACAGAGTTACACTCCTTAAGTCCACACCTTATCACCATTCTGTTCCAGAGGAGGGAGAAGCTGTAGCCAATGCCCTTTGATCTAGCATCCTGAGTGCACTGTGAACATTCACAGAAAAATTGCTCATGAGGTCAAAACCCACATCTATTCTTCAGCTCACAGAGGCAGGTAAAGGATGAATGAATACTGGCCCTTGGATCTTGGCCAAGTCCTTTGTTACAGCAACTGTCAAAGTAAGACTAAAAACAACAACAAAATAAGTAAAAAAAAAAAAAAAACTACTTAAATTTGTCCATTGACTGCCATAAAATGTGGTTGCCTCTATAATAGTTTCTGATCCTTTCATCTGTTGACTTTTGGATTGTTCTCCAGTTAAACTACTACTTAAAGAAATTTATAAAATAGTATTATTGAACTTGGATTCCCTCTGTTCTCATATTTTCAAGTACTGGTTGGGATCCAGTACATTAGAATATTACCACATTTGGAATCTTTAGTGAGATATTTAAGATTTACAAGTTGTAGTTGAAGCTTTATTCCTATATGACCAGTGGATTTATAAGAAAGAAACATCAGGGCTGTACTGAAATACAGGGATAGTTATTTTAAGACAGAGCAAGATTTTGACTTGCAAGCCTCAAGAGAAAATCTCACTTCTCTCTGATTATACCTTCAAGATTCATCCTAACCTGCATTCTACTCTGTAGGACTAATAAACTGCTTACCACCCACCCCAAAATATCCAGTGTCAAAACCATCTGTTGCCCTCTTGCTTAAAGATTTCCTGTTTTACTGAAGTATTTTTATTTTTCACTCTGTAGCCCAGCCTGATCTGGAACACACTATGTAGCAGAGGCTGCCCTCAAACTCATGACAATCCCTTGTATCAGCCTCTTTTATGCTGGGATTATACATGTGACTCATCATGCCTATTTTATAATTTCTACATAGGAGGAAATTAAGAGTAGCCATTTGGATTAATAAATTGAATTACTGGAAAGTAGTGTTGAAGATGGTTTTCTATAGACTACTATATTAATGGGGGGATAAAAAACTCATCAATTTTCCATATCAAAGAGTAAGAAATGACTTGGTCAAAATTGGAGAAAACTTTCACATTACCCCATGATTGAATCTAACACAATCACAGTGAAATATGTAATTTATATAAAATATTTTTCTAGATATTATTCAAATTATCAAGATTTCCCTTTTGTTTTATTTGTCATATGCGACGTACTATATAAATGAAAAGCTAGTAATGCTTTTAAAAGTATTGAAAATATGTAAGCATGAAAGTTGCCAAAATTATCAGGGAAAGTAGATAGAAAACTAAAGGTACACACTTGTGTGTGTAGAAAATATTGGGTTTCAAAAAAGTTACAAGGCATGTAAGAAAAAAAAAAACCTTACAAGGCATGTAAGAAAAAAAAAACCTAACAAACACACAACATAACTCACCACTATAAAATATTTCTATATCCATAATAAGGGAAACACTAAATAATCATTCAGCCAAAAATGGTAGCACATTTGCTTTGGTAGAAAAGGGAAAAAAGAAGTATATTTGTGTGTACAGCTTCATTATAAAATCCAAATTCAATGCTCTGTGGTAAAAAAAAAATAAATAATGGTTAAAATTGAAAATCAAGATATAGCACAATTATGATAGTAGGAAAATAAAAGGTTAAAAGAGCTGCTCTTAAAAATAGTATTTTTTGATTATTTTTATTATGTGTGGATAGCATTGCTTGAGTTTTAAAAGTTTGCATACATGTATATTTCCTTGACAAAATAAAAATTACACTTAGAGACACTAAATACATTTTATTTTAGAACTCTCTTCCGGGTACCTGAAACAAGGGGATCCATGTGTAACCTTTGTTCACACTGACTTTTCCTCTCATTTATTTTTGTACCATTATTATTTAGGCATTTTTCCTCTTTATCTTCAAAAATTATAGAAATCAAATACATTAAATCATTCCTAATATCAGTAACAATAGAAAGTGTTATGATGCTTCTTCAGGTTGAATAAAACAGCCAGTAGGGAAATAGGAGGTATGATGGTATGGGACAGAGAGACCTCTTTTATGTGTATCAGTGGGAAGATAAGAAGGCAAAGAGAGATACCCAGATGGATGTGCGCACTGTTGCCTAGCTTTATGCTGCTGTAACAGAACACCACAGAGAAGTCCCAGACTGAGGGAGTGGCGTCTAGTGAGGGCATTTGTGCTATGTAATCTCACGGTGGAAGGCAGAAAGGCAAATCAGACAGCAAGCATGAGCAACTGATCTGGCTCCTATAATAAAAAAACCCACACTCTCCATAACAGATACAGGACAGTAAACCAATGCAGTGGGATGCTTCTTAAGAGTCCAGTGTGTCATGACTGTTGCATCGGGATTAAGTTTCAACACATGAATTCTGGGGCACACAGTAGCCACAGGTAGGAAGAAAGGTAAATCAGTTTTTCAATATGACAGGATCTTAAATTATTTTGTTTTTCTAAACCCTGCCTAAAGCTGCTAACCGGAGACAAAGAGACCTCAGATTAAAATCAAATACAATCTTTCTACAATGTCTAAATTTTCCTCAGTTTCCAAAGAACCAACATAGTACAATTAGAATGCACCCCAGGGTTTGAATCTTGAATTTGGTTCTGGCTCCTTAGTTACTAAACACCACAGGGATTTGTTTGTAGATTTGTTATTCTTAAGGACAGACCCATGCATTTATTTTCCCTAATAATTCCCCACATATATCTGTGATGTCTAAAGTAGCAATGTAAACACTTTTTGGATCCCTCCCTATGTATCTGTTTCACTAGCTTTATTATGGGATTAACTCACCACTTTCTTCTAAAACATGGCCTAATTGAAGTTGCATGGTGAAGGGAACTTCAAAATGATCAGGGTGGGGGAGGCACAGAGGGGTGAACCATTTCTGTGCACATCATAAGGACTCTTTGAAAATCCTTGGCTATTAACTAAAGAATGAGATTAGGCACATGCCAAACTTCAAAGCCGCTTCCTAACCACCTATCTTAAAAGGCTTTTCTGTGGAAATAAAATGGTTTCCCTTTTCTTTATAACACAGTGAGAAATACATTTCTGTTCATTTATACCGGTTTTTTTTTCTTTAGGATAAAATATCCTTTAAGTTCATTCATATGAGAGGTTGAATTCTTGTCCTGTCCTTCCTTTTCAATGATTTTTCAAGGTAATAAACCAGAATACATCTAAATATTTTTTTTCCAATTTGTGATGAGCAGTCAATAAACAGAAAGTGCTAATCATACTAATTTCTTCCCACTGGCAAGTGATGCATAAATAATCTATTAACATGCAGGGGCCAAGAGGGTTAAGCTGTTAAAACATTGTCATTGATTTCTTGCTTTTCTCCCATTCTCCCTTCTTATTCAAACGGCACTGTGTAACCCCTCTTTTCCATTATATTGTAAAATTTCACTCCCTTGAGCACCTCTGTGAAGCTCTGCTCTTACAACATTAATTAAAGGAGGTGAAGTGTTTGAGTAATCAGCAGAGAAGTCTGTAGGGCTCCAATGCTGAATGACAAATGTCAATATGTGCTTTGGGTTTGTTGGATCAACCAGCCAATATGGAGAAACTGATCCATCATCTTTGTCACCAATTCCCATAGCATCCCGGAAGCCTGCCAATTAAAAAAAAAAGTTGTAATCACAATATATCACTCAGCCACTATCGAAAGAACATGATAAATAGGGACCTTTTTCTTCCTCTCTGTTGAGCATTTGGTGTCTATTTTTAAAATTTATTCCGTCTTTTAGATTGGTGCAGAACTCAGATTCAAAATGAAAAAGAGAGCCCCTTTAAGATATATATCCCTCTGTTCTTTCTCCTGAAGCATAAATTAACATTTTGTTGAATAGGTATAAATCCTTGTAGACATTTGAAAAGTGACAGAAATGGTTAGGAGAGTAACTTATATTACTGAGGACTGGCCCATTTAATAGCTCTTCTTTTCTATAAAGGCAAAGTTTGCAATTTTCTTTGGTGAATATTCAGTAAAAAGCAGAAAATGGTAGAACCCCATACCCCATTTATGCCCTATGGATTTTCCCAGGTGCATTTTCTGTTCCAACCCTTGCCGTGCCCTTCTCTCCAGCTGTTCTAAACCACAGGCAACTCTTCTCAGAGTGCTTTTCCCTTTATCTGCTCTGCTCTCCTGACCCTTGGGGCTTTCTGCTCATTGGAGACTTCTTGCAGACTTTAGTTCAATATTACTTTCCCTTCTACACCCTTGGCACTCACGAAAAGGCTGAGTTAAAGATCCTTTTTGGGGGCTTCTCTGATCTCCTGGAAGAAGTGATCGATGTCTCTATTCAAACCTAAATGCTTTAATCCTTTTATTGTAGTGGGATTTTTATCACTTTCCCTGTAAAATGGTGAGAAAGGACAGAGAGCATCTCACATTTACTTTGCACCCCAGCAACTAACATATAACTAACATCCAAGCAGGGCTCAACTCTGATAAAGCTTCAAGCTAGTCTTTAAACAGTTCATGACTTGATCTCTCAGCATTAACCATTTTCTTAGTATGAACCTGAGCTCTTCACATGGGTCAGAATCCTGACAGTGTCTTACCTTTTTATTTTATTTTTTTACTGTGTCAAACTCCCCCCTCTCCCCATTCTCCCTTGTTCCTAAGGTATCATCCTTCCTCCTATAAGACATGTGTTTTTTTTTTTTTCATATCTGGGGGTCTTTGCCTATGCTTGAAATACACTTCATCATTCTTTATGTGGTCAATTCACCATCTAGTGAGCATGTCCAAATGTCCAAAATTACTTCCTATAAATCAAAGTATGGCTCCAATTGCTTAATCTCACGATACTCCCATAGCTCCTGTCATCACATATTGTTGGATTTTAGATTCAATCTTTCTAGACTGAAAGATCCATAAGAAAAGGTATATATTTCTGTCTGGGACATTTGAAAAGAAACTTTCTTGCCAGCTGTTTGAATAAATAGAATTTGAATATGTAAACAAAAGTTTAGTAGCACAGAATAAAATTTATAAACAGCCATAGTCCACCTTTTTTTTAAATTAAGCATTAGTAGTTAAAGCTGTGAAGCTTACTCTCTATGCTTTGTGCACTGAGCCAGGCAATAAGCTTAAAGCAAGTTCTTAACTCAAATCCAGGTGCCTTGGTTTTTACAGATCGGGAAATTGGCCTGGCAAGAATCCAGAAACCTGAGGGCATCTTTAAATTAAAATGAAAATGTGCATAATTGTTTCTCCTTTCTGCCCCCAACCCCAATGATTGCTGGCATGTGTAACATGCCTGACAGGTGTTAATGTCATGTGCTCTCAGGAGCACTGGTCTTGGAAGAGGAATTCCCAGGACTGGAGACTCCAAGGATGTCATGGAAAACCCTGTCACATCATCTGCTGCGATCACTGGAGTGTATGAACTTTTTCTTTATTTATTTACTTATTTATTTACCTTCTGTCTGAACACGAATCTTATTCTGAAATTAAAATTCAACTAACAGAATCCTAAATTGAGAGATGCACAGCAGGTATTGTTTTTCATCTTTTATCTGATTCACACTGATGAACAAGACAGCACTAAAGATCTGCTAGTCATTTTCTCAAATATTACAGAGCAACAAGGCCCAGGATTATATTTTTAAAGTGAATCCTCACTAAAATATTCACAGACCAAACAGAGGAAAACAACCAAACTGAAGGCCAGGAAAATTTTTTAAATTCCCTTCCTGAATTACCAGGCTTGAGCTGTGTGCTAACATAGAGACGGGAATTGGAATGAGTTATTTAATGCCCAAACGTTTCAGTGCTTTTTACACTTAATCTAAATTTTAAAAAAGAAAATGATAAAATGTCATCATCATTATAATTTATATGAACAGCATTTGTAGATCTTTTAAAAGCTGCCTTTTAAAAATGTTCACATAATGTTGTGTAGAAAGTCTTTATAGAAATATGGAAACATAACAAACACCATCTTCTTTTGGAAAAAAGACACAGCACAATGATTTAAAGAGAACATTTAGAAGCATTTTAGTCAAACACATTTATCAAGCTCTTTTTTCTCACTATAGTTATTTTGAGAGAGTCCTACTGTTATCTGACCCTTCTTCCACAATTAGAAAGAGTTTAATACAGTTTAGGGGTAAAAGGGCACCTGAAAGTAAACTAAAAGATTATAAATGTCCTGGAGCCTATAGGGTGAGAAATAACCTCAAGCCTGTCAGGGGAGAACTGGTTTCCTTTCATATTTCTTCTCTGAGTCCTTATAGCACCTCTTTATTAGAGGCCAAGAACTTAAGGGGGAAATCCTTTGTTTCTAAGAAGAGAAAATTAAGAGATGAGATGACTTCCTTTCCTGAATATCAGTCAGATATTTGGACATCCAAAATGGGGGATGAGCCAACCAACTCAGCTGGCATCTAGTAAACGTCCCATGTCAGGGTCTCCAAATGGATTTTCCCATTTCTGGGAACCCCATTCTGAGCAGGCTTCTGCCTACCTTCCTTTTCTTAAATTCTATAAACTCAGTAATTGTGATGGTTATGTTTGTTGTCAACTTGATCTTTTTAATTATCTTGAGTGGGTCTCTGAGGGTGTTTACAGGAAGGCAGCCTCTCAGTAGAGGGTAAAATGTAAGGAAGTTCAGAGAAACTAGAAATAAATACCCCTTTCCTGTGTGGGCAAAATTCCAGAGACTCAGGAAGCCATTAGTCTGGGCTTGGGTTGCAAGACCTCACCCTAAAGCTATATAAAAGGGATGGAAATTTCTCTCCCTTAGCCCCCTGCCTGTTTGCTGTTGTGTTTGTGGTGTAGGTGATGGGTTTTTCTCTCTGCTTCGACCTGTGAAAGAGATCCAGCCTCATTCACTTTTATGGAACTTCCCCTGGATTTGTCTTCAATAAATCCTTTCCTCCCATAAACTGCCAGGTTTTAAGATTCATCCCAATGGTGTGTGGCTGACTATGACAGTAATATTTTAAAGTTCACCCTCTTTGATCTGTAAACATCATTTGTTGAATTCATAAGAACCTGGATGCCATTGACTCAGTTGAAGCTTTCTGTGTCTGTAAGCACCTAGTGCCCTAACTCCTGAGTTGTCACACACTCAGTTACAGAGAAAGACTGTGGCTCTCTAAGACACCCCATATTCCATTACAAGCTGATGATCTGATGCATAGAACCCTTGAAAGTTTTCTAGTTCACTGTCGTGATCTCTACAAAATTTTCTCTTAGGCTGATGGGCATTGTTATTTGACAAGCAGTTAAATGATCAGTTAGTGGACTCACTTGGTATTGTGGGCAAAAGATCCCATTCATATTAATAGACAATTGGCTATCAAAATCTATTGGCTCTTACTTTTTAGGGAATAATTTGTTTATCCTTTTGACTATGAAGAATTAAGACAGTCCCTGCTGTGTTCCCATTTGTCTACCCAATAAAAATTCATCTCATTAAGCAAGAAGAATGACTCATATCTAAAATGCTTTTACATTGGAACCTTTTGGCTTGAAGTAATTTGAGGCAAACAAAGATATTAAATTTTTAACCCATAATTTTCAATTTTTCACTTTACAAAGTGAAAGGCACAGTTCTAGACATGACAATCAGTTTATTCGTGAACCTATTTGGGTTCTGAGAATAGATTCAATTCTGGATAATTCTCCATTGATAGCAGGTTTACTCTTTGCTTTTGTTCCACTGCAGGAAAAAAAATAGATCAATTTTGTCTTCTGCTATTTTAGGGCAGATTTTCATCAATCACAGCCAATTCTAGATGAGTGGTTCTGCCTTTGCCTTGCTGGCCCAAGACTCAGGAAACACTATGTTATCCTTCAGATACCCACCAAAAAAAAATGATAATGGTTCTAGGAACACTGGATCGGGCTTTCCAGAGCCCATGACATCTACTGCTGATTCGCTGGTCACTATGCGTGCACCATGATGAGGCAGGATGGCAATGGTTCTATTGCTACTCTGCCAAATAGAGTTTTGCATCCTGAAGTTGAAGTTGGCCCAACATCCCCACAGTTCTGTGGAAATCTGCATCCTAGAAGATGATGCCTCCCTCTTACTGCATTTGGTTTTACATGTAATTCCTTTTGTTTACAACTCACTACTACCAGCTGTTTCACAAACAAATCATACTCAGTAATTTTGATGATGCCGTCAGTTGAGAAACAAAATCAACAATTTTATTATAAAGGGATAGCTGAAAGTGAATGTCTAATCTATCAGGATTTAATTTCTCTTCAAATTGCTTCTATAGTTCTCTCTCTTTTAAAATGTGACAGCATCTTTACCAGACACTATGGAGTAAATTTTAATTCCTTTGAAATATGAGATCATGCTGATGTCTTTTAGTTTAAAGTTTTTAGAGACAATGTTAGAAAGCCCATATGACTGAGGCATCTCTGAGCCACCAGGTCCTACTCTGGGCAGCTGTTCTATGCTGTCTCCGTTCATTCTTTAAGCAAAACTAAGGAGATGCTATCACAGTCTCTTCACATTTCTCTCTGAACAAGGAGATTTTGACAGTTTGCCAAAATTAAAGGAGAGAATGTTGTAATTATTAGTATAAGTCAGATAGAATGGTTAAATTATCAAAAATTCTGTTTTTTGTTTCAGGAATAAGGGTCTGGTAAAAGTAACATTCCTTGTAACTGTCATATTTTAAGATTGTTGATGAGCAGAAGTGGATCGATTGGTTTTTTTTTTTCAAAGTACATTTGGCTTGACAATTTCTGTTGAGTTTCAGAAAAATGAGAATTAATATGTTGTCGTTATAAACTACTAAAAATGGTTTAGTAAAGGAAATTGCATTTCTGCTAAAACTGTGCATTGGCCATGGGAGGTCATGTCAGTGGTGCAGAGACTGCAGCCCTCTGGGAGAAGCTGAAGGAATTCTAGTGCTGGTTCTCAAGGATTTCTTTCTCCATTTATTCAAATAGTAAGGAAAGGTTGTGTTTTGAGAACTCCAGATAGACAAAAAGATTTATACAGACTTCTACAGGATTTAATTAGGTAATATATTTCCCTTGTCTTCTGGAAGCCAGGCACCATAATGCTTCCCTGCATTCACAGCTACACTGAATGAGAATGCTTAGATTTGACTTTTATGAGAAAGAGGAGCACTTTTGAACAGCTCTCCTGTCTTCTGTGTAGACACATGGCTGGTAGGCTATAAACTAATTAGCATGGACAGTGGATACCAGACAGTGGTTTGTCACTGAAGCCGATAAGACACTACAGAGGCCTGAAAATAGCACTCTACCATCTCTCTGTCCTCTGCTCAGAAGTGATAATGCTAATATGAGTTTATTAAAATTTATAATCTAATATGCTCTGCTAATTTCCTCTTGGGGATAGTGTTTATATTAAGAGTTGCTGGTGCTCATGTACTCACAAAACAGATGTGATGAATGAAAGCTAAGTTTTAGGATTTTCAGTTCTTGTCTTTATTATCAGATGTGATGGGTTTTTGCGGGAGGAAATTTGAGCATGTAAAACCAGCATATTTTAAAACTGATT
>PVHP010050264.1:0-7500 GCA_004024765.1 Zapus hudsonius
CGATTGAGAAAGAATATTAATATCAGAAATACATTTGAAAAACCGTCAGAAAGTTGAAAAAGAAAGACAGGCGAGTGCCCGGGAGGGGTGGGATAGACAGAGGGCGGGAGGGTGGGGGCCAAAACCCAAAGAAAGCCGGCCTGCCGAAAGAGAGGCTCAGGCGGCAGGCAGCCGAGCACAGGACTCACTGCTTCCTGCGAGCTCTTTCCACTCTGTCAGCTTCCAGTCGTGCAGATCCTGTACTCGGAGGTGCCTGGAATTCGGCTCGTGGCCGCAGCTAATGCCCACGAGCTGGGTCCCTGCTGAAGAACCTGGTCCTAATTTCCCCGAGGTTTATGGCGTGTTTGCTAGTCAGCCATCTTCCCCGGAAGCGTTGAATATTGTCTTTTAACTCGCAAAGAATTGACAAGTGCAAACTCAGCTAAAGGGCCAGCTGAGAAAAGCAGCATTAAATATTTTGATCTCCTTTATAAAAAAAAAAAAAAAAACTCCCTTCATTATTCTTGGAAGTATTTTTTATACCCTATGGAATCCTGGGTGATGATCTTTTTATTCGATACCCAAAAAATGTTTTGCTACTTCCTCTGGCCATCATTGTCTCTCATGTGACACTTAACCAGTTAGTCTTAGTTTTTCATTTCCACAGGTGAGACCTTTGACTCTGGCTTCTCTTTAGAACTTTCATTATACTCAGTTTTCAGAGATTAATTACGATATATCCTTACCAGAGGTTTCTTTGAGTTTATGTTTAAGTACAGCCAGCTTCTTAATTACATACATTTATGTTTTCCACTCAATTTAGAAAGAATTAATTCAGTGTCTCTTTCATGGTTCTGTGAAGTATATAACATTTGTGCCACAAGAATCCCAAGAAAGTGAGCGGGACCAAACCAATAACTGAAGAAACAGTGGCTGCTCTAAAGTCTTTACCCGGAAGTTCAACATTCCTGTCATCTCAGTGGTGACATCTATTGGTAATCTTTTTACATATATGAGGTTTAACAGATTTTTGATATGACAAGTGATTTTTAGATTAGAACCTAGGGTTATTTTTTTATTATTATTATGCTGTGAACTTTTTCACTCATTTCAACCATCACTTTTAGCTGACCCTGTGATATCACCCTATCAGGAGAAGGGTGCAGCCTCATTACAGATGGGCACAGTGTAAATCTAACATCCCTACTTAGCTTCCATTGAAACCTTGAGAATCATGGTTTCCCCCTTACTATTTGCCGTGTGTGGGAGTTCTGGTCTTCCTTGCTGTGTGCACTGGTGGGGTAGCCCCATTTTTATTGGTTAGTGGTAAAAGGTCTGAAATTCAAATTGATTTCCTCTAACATTACCTTCATTAGAAGGGGAAGCAATACCTCATTACTATCTAACCAGGTTGTCTACATTGTGCATATTGACTCCATGTTGTGAGACTTGCTTTGGTCACTGAGGAATTCTTCTGCTCAGCCAGCTCTCTCCTTTGTGTACTGTCCAGGTCCCACAGTTAGGAGAGTTCTTTCCACCTCAGTTGACCTAATCCAGATAGATGCCCAGAGGCTCAATTTAGGTGATTCTTGGTCATGTTAAGTTGACACTCAAACTATCATACCTGGGGCCACACTTGTTCTGTGAAGCCAAGCTAGAGTACAGCAGTAATATCTAAGAGGTTTTTGTCTTGTTCGGCTGCTCATTCTTTAGTCCTCTAGCCAGAAAGAATATCTATTGTTAGTTTTTCTTTTGTCTGCCTTACTTAGGCTTGTCTAGGTTGCTGGCCTCTTTGTCTCCAGATCTGGGATGCTTGAGGCAAAGACTGTGTTGTTCTTATACCCATCTCTCCACCATCAGGGTCTTGTTTACATTTTTATATGCTCAGTTACATTTATGAGAGAACTAGCAAAAAGAATATCTGCTGTAAGACGCTGAGCTAACGTTACATCTCTGATCTCCTGGTGTATTCAATTACTTAATTTTAATATAATCCCAGGGAAAATCATTCATTGCAAGGGTTTAACATGGTCTTCCTTTTACCACTGGAATTATTAGAGTAGTGATCATTCAACTTAAATTAGTTAACAGATACCCTCCTTATTGTAATTATTCATCATGTAATCATTATTTTAAGAGAAAGTATAACTATGAAGCACATAATATAAGGTTATTAAAGCATATGTCAAATGTCTAAAACTATAATGGTCTTTATATTTCCCCTACAGTGTTTTGCTAAAATATAGGATTTTTCAAAACTTACAATTTTTTAACTATATATAGATACAGATTTTTGAAGTTAAAAATACAGTGTGTATCAGACATAGTTGTAGAGATGAAATGATAAAACATGTGCAGGTCTTGCCTTCATCAACATTAAGCACTCTTTTGCAGTGCAATATTAAAATTGAAAACGAGTCAAATCTACCATGAAAGCATTTTGTAGTCTTTTATGAATAGTACTGCTCACAAAAATTAGAACAGTATCTTTTTGAGTATGTTATTCCAATTACTATAAACAGAAAGCCTAACTTTTCAAAGTGTGATATTTATTACCAGTATTTATTGAAGCTAAATTGAAACAAAAAATTTCATCATCACTTGTTCCTTTTGTACATGTTTTAGTAGTTTCTCAAGTGCATTGTGGATTTTAATATTGGAGTATAAAAGACAATGTTGCTCAGTGACGACCATGGTTGTTAATGGCTTGTATTAGCTGAAAGCTGTAAACTCATCCAAGGACTCTGTTAGCATTAGAATAATAATTTACCAAGACAATTACCACATACTGGAGTTTTTTGCAGCTCTAATTCAGTATTATTAATAATGGATAAAATTGCACTTTTCTCAGGTTGCTATGGGCAGCAGGGAATTATTTAATGAATATTTCAGCACGTCATTTTAATCATTGCTCCACCAATTCAATTGGGCAATATTTTTTTCTTCTTAATTCAGTCTACTAAGAAGCCAAGGTCATTAAATTGCAAACTATTTGTAGTGGGGTCTACTCTGTGATTTACAAGCCTTTTACAGTGTAAAAGAAAGCAAACTATGTCATTAATACTTGTAATTTGATGTTGCAGTTGTTACTGAACTCCCCCATGATTAATGTTTTTAGTAGAGGAAAGAACATTGTAAAAAGGAAAATAAGTAGCTGAGTGTTTAAAATATAAGAGAATAAAGTATGAGAATGCTACTATTTTAAATTCTGCTTATTTGTAGTACAAATATTTATCCACAATCATCTTCATTTTCCAGTGATACTGAAGAAACAAAGCTTTAATTTCAGAGAAAAATGAATTTTAATGATAATTAATATCATTTCTTTGATTTTCTTTATTTAGCCAATTGCATGATTTCTGGCGTTTGGATTACTGGGAAGACGATCTGCGTCGAAGGAGACGATTTGTCCGTAATGCCTTCGGCTCCACTCATGCTGAAGCGTTGCTCAAATCTGCAATTGAATATGGTCAGTAGCAATGCTGTTTACACAGACATTCCTCTGGGTGTGGGGTGGCCTCTGTGGTTGATAAGTTATTCCCCATAGGTCTGTAATGTTCTTTGTGCTATGGATCAGAACTGCTTTGTTCTGGTTCTCTCTCAGCATTATTTAGGTTATGCTTCACCCAAGGGTCCTTGCATTGGATATAGTTAAGAACCTTCAACTTAATTTTAAGAAATTAAAGTCTCCATATAGTTGATTATTATCCAACATCTCTTACAGACAGCCAAAAACTAAAAGAAAATACATTCCTTTTTTAATGCCTTTCAGATTTTGGTGCTAAGGACCCATGGGGACACATGCATTGTAATCTTGTACTCAGACTTATGTATTCTTATAATCAGCCTGTGTGTGTATGTTGACTCATGTATACTTGGTGAATGCATACACATCCTGTGTGGTCACACAGTACATATACTGTGTGTCTATATAGACATAAACATATGAATATATTACTAAATCAGATGTCTATTCCCATGATATTCTGTGCTTATTTTCTACTCTACTCATTTTAAGTTAATAAATAAAGTTAAAATCTGGTTACAGTCTTCCTGTATAATTCTCAGTCTTCCAATAGGATTGATTACTCATGAAGTTTGGGAAAGACAGTTACCTGTTTACAATATAATTAACTATCACACTGTAATAGAACTATACCCTAAATTCTCATAAAATATTCAATAAAGTATAAATATCAAAATATTGTTATAATTTAACTTAAAAATGAGTTTTTAACCTGGCCTTATTGGGGAGATTTGTGGAAATGCTGCCTATTTAAGCATAACATGTTTTATAATGTAAAGTTAGTATTATTACAGCTTTCTTTACTCACCAACTTACCATGTAATTCTATTGCTTGAAATTAGAACCATTTACAGTTTGTAAGCGAGGCTTGACTGGGGCATATCTGTCATATGCCTGGAAAGTCTCACTCTGCAGGGGCGGCCTTATGCTGCAACCCCTCCTGCTAAAGGTTACTTTTCCAAGGACTTTCTGTGGAAAACTTTCCTTTGGTTTCTCCTTGAAATGGATACTGTATATGTTTAATTTACATCTTCTACTTTAAAAAAATCATAACATAGATACCTTTGTCAATAAACCATAACTTTTGGAAAAAATGTAAGGTAAGAGGTAAGAGGCATAGTTGTTAGTAACTATGTTCTATGTATTACATGTATATTTTAAGATATGAACTACTTATTAATTTTAAATGCTAGGTGATGAGCAGTATTTGGAACCTGTTAGCCCCCTTAAGTTGGGTTCTATGAAATAAAGAAAGGGGATTTTTAAAAACAATTTATTTATTTATGTGTTTATTTATTTGTTGTTAAGAAAGTATTTTCATATGTATTACAAGGGTCACATGCCACAGAATCTTCAGAACATCTGCACAGTTCCTATGTTAGATGCAGCAGTTAGATGCAGCAGCTTCTACCTCCCTAAACATTTCTGATACCTACCAGCTTTTCTCTGCCCTTCATCCCACTTCCTATCTGTGGACTTGGTGAACCAAGGAGAGGGTTGGAAGTAAGATATGGAAGGGGCTGGGAAAGTGAGAAGCACTCCCTGGAATGATCTCTATAGAAAAGTGGAGGGAAGGATTATGAACTCAGGAAAAAAAATGTAGGAGCCTACCTCTTAACCTGGTAATTCACCTCTCACCTGTGCAGAAGGTACTTCATCAGGAGCAGGAAGCAACTCTCAGTAATAATTACCAACTACTTCTTCCTATAAAATAGATGCCAAACAAATTAATTGAAAGCAAGAACAGTTTTATATTTAGAATATTCATATAAAACTAAAGTGTGCGCGCACACACACACACACACACACACACACACACACACACACACCCCTACCTCAGCCATTATCTGAATGCCCCACCATTGAAAGAAGCATTTTTTGTATGCTGGGGTTTGGCAGGTGCAGACCACCAGTGGACTGCTCTGGTGGTGGTGGGCATGTGAAGAGTACATT
Source organism: Zapus hudsonius (assembly GCA_004024765.1). Classification (NCBI taxonomy): domain Eukaryota; kingdom Metazoa; phylum Chordata; class Mammalia; order Rodentia; family Dipodidae; genus Zapus; species Zapus hudsonius. Next base: position 5,459 of record PVHP010050264.1, read on the forward strand.
CATAAGACAAAGCTGCAAAGTGTGAATGAGCTTCCAGGACAAGCTGGAGTCCAGCTTACTCCACACCAAATAACTGCATCATTTCATTGTTAAACATTGTTAAATTCTGCCTTGACAAACCTTTAGATGGATCCAACCTCTGCTGTAAACTTTGGTTCATTTCTTTATTCTTTCATTCGCGTGGTAGAAACACAATATTTCAGGAATCAAAACATGTTTTATGTGATCAGTTTGTTAAAACTCTATTACTGAATTTGAAAAACTTGTAACTTTTGGAGAGCCTCTTTCAAGCACTTACAGTGAGTATTTACTTAGCCAGCATCACAGTGGCTGGGTATGAACCACAGGTTGAGTCTGGACTCTTAATGTCGATCATGTGTTTCAAGAATATGAGCTTTCCCTGGTGTGATAGAAGTGAAACAGATGTAGCAGGCTTCATACTCTCTTAAATGTCTCTCTTGGTTTTCTTGATATCCTAAATTCAGCCACGCTGTTTGGATTAGAGCTCAAGTTTTCATGTGATGGATAGGAACACTTGTCATCATTTGGGTTTTATGACATTATTTTCAGACGATTATTTGCAGCCTCAAATGAAAATGTCAATGCTCTTTTAATGAGCACACAATCAAAATTGGGTACAATTTTGTGGAAACAAAAGAAAATAATTTTATTTCATATTTACTCTGAAAGGCTTTCCCTTCAGTTTTATAATTAAAACTTCTGGTTGACCTTTTTAGTTTGAAAATATCCTTACAGTGATAGAGTGTTTTTTTCTTCTGCTTTTTAGTTACACTAATGAGTTGAATAATTTATGAGCTTGTCATGTGCAAAAGATTTGGTGTGATTTGATATACTTTCAGCCTCTGGTGTTGGAATGTGATTAATAAAAACCTAGAGGCATGTAATTTTTCCTTGATGTTTAAAGTGCTAATTTAGCATGTACTGAATGTGTTATTTAGGTGTTTTCTTGTGGTAAAATCTCATGCTAGTGAAATTTAATTGATCACCAGGAATTTTACAGACCATAGCAATGAAAGAACATTTAAAAATTTTTAAACTTATCTTTTGTCCTGCATGTTTGTACTTTGGGGCAAATAGCTAATTGAGAAATAATTGTAAAAAGAGGGCTTTGTAAACTGGACTATATTGAAGTAAAGCCTACACTAACGAATTTCTGGCACATTCTAATAAGTGAAAATTATGCCTGTCCGAGAATAGTGCAGATTTTTAGTAAGTTTGCTTCTCATTGTTGACTGTCAGTTATCATTTGAACTTCTGTTTTCCTTCCACAAAATTACAGTGGAACAATGTTTCATCAAAGCCTAAGATCACAAGTGCCTCCAAGTCTGTGATCAAAGACATCATCTTAAATAGGTTTGATCTGGTGTGAGAAGAGGGCCCCCTGCCTCAGCCTGAGGGAGGAATAAAAACACGGAACAAGGATGACAAAGTTAATCAGTCAGTTCTTTGGCAATAAATAATAATATATGCTGAGAACTGCAAATGAGAACAATCTCAGGTTCCTCAGAGATGTGCCTGCTTAATACCTGATTTATTTAAGCTTGTGAAGCCATCAAGATATGACCTTGATGAATAAAAAGCAGCTCTATAATGAATCTAGAATTAAATTAGTTTTGATCATATCTGCATGGCTACTGTAATGTGCTGTTTGGAAGCATCAAGAAATAAGAAATGCACTGAGAACAAACAAATGTGGAACAGCTATACAACTGTTGAAAACACTGAAATTACTTCATGCTTTCAAGAACTTACTATTATCATAACTTGAGATTGGTGGTTTTAATTTTTTCACCCAACAACCTACTGCTTATGTTATATTAAAACTCTGACAAACCTCTTTATTGTTGATGATGAATGATTCTCTTTCAGTTGGTGTATTATTAATTGGATCTCTATATTTGGGATGAAATTGAGGTTCTGGACATGGTTCAGATAATTTACTGAAAGATTAATGATGTAAATTTTTTTAAGAGAAGACTTGAGGCAAGGAGATCTGTCAGCTCTTTTGGGTATCACTGTCA
>PVHP010050265.1:0-11854 GCA_004024765.1 Zapus hudsonius
GGCTTGAACTGTTTATGTAATTGCCAATCTTTGATATATTTTTTCCTTTGAAACTAAGATCTTTGCTTTAAAATAAACCAGTATGTTTATATCAGTTACTAACTTACTAACTATACCAATATAGGGCAAAGTATGTTTAGTCCAGCAAATATTGGTCAACCACGAAAGACAACGCTCTCTCCTGCCCAGTTGGATCCTTTTTATACTCAGGGAGATTCTCTGACTTCAGAAGACCACCTTGATGACACCTGGGTGACTGTTTTTGGGTAAGGATTTTGGATCTAAAAACAAAATTCCTTCTCCAATATTTGATGAGTATTACTAAGCACAGAAAAATAACGAATGACATGGACAGCAAATACCCATGTATCCACCACCTAGATTCTGCAGCTGAACAACACGCTGTGTTTGCTTACCATCTGTCCACCTGTGATGCTTCTGTTTATATAATTCCCATCAGTCAGATCACCCCAACACTTGAGATTGTGTATCATTAACTAGAGCTTGATGTTTGATAGACCTAAAAGAATTTTCTATGTATTTCTCTTCCTCAGTTATTTTCTCTTATTCATATTTATAGTTGTTGGGGCCACGGTTGTACTTTTAGATTAGGTTCTTTCTAGTGGTTATTTCTTTACCTCAAAATTGAGATTCATTTCTATACATACACTGTGTCAAAGCACTAGTACACAGACTATTGATTATAAACAAGATGGGAGTTCTAGATGTCATTAGGACATTTTTACTGCCAAAATTATTTTTAGCTTTGTAGAGATCATGCTCTGTAATATTTTAACTTTCAAGGCAAGGAGACTGGAGTGTAGACACACAGTAGTTTGTTCAGAGAATCACAGTTGAGTAGTAAAGCTTCTGCAAAACTCAAGATATTTTGAATTCCAGCTGAAATTTCATATATCTGTTTCTGAGAATATGATTTGCTACACTTAGGTAGGACCTTAATGAGCTCCCTGAAGGAAGAATAATGTACTGTATCATTTAGTGTAAGGTATAAGAATATATTCTGTCTTGCATTTGTCCCCAGCTATGATTTGTTTTTCTTGCACCTTTTTCCTGCCACCTGATTTTAGTTGTCTTTTTCCTTTCTATTTTCTCATAAAAGAACTGCTGGTTGTTGAGCTTGCAGGGCCACTTCTATTTGTTCTTCAGGCTTCATAGGAATTGATGACTTTAAGGTTTACAGGAATTGCATAAATGAATTGCTTTTAGGTTTTTTTTTTTTCCCTCGAGGTAAGGTCTCGCTCTAGCCCAGGCTGACCTGGAATTCACTATGTAGTCTCAGGCTGGCCTCAAACTTAATAGCAATCCTCCAACTTTTGCCTCCCAAGTGCTGGGATAGGTTTTTCATATTTAAGATACTTTCTCCAGTTCTGCATTTTATAATTTTTATGCTTTACTCACTATATGACTTTAATTCTAAGACTGAAACATTTTCCTTTAAGGAATAAAACATTTTATTTTAATCATTTATAGGGAAGTTTTTTTTTTTTTTTTTTTTTTTTCCCGAGGTAGGGCCTCGCTCTAGTCCAGGCTGATCTGTAATCTCAGGGTAGCCTTGAACTCAAGACGATCCTCCTACCTCTGCCTCCCAAAGTGCTGGGATTAAAGGTGTGCGCCACCACGCCAGGCTAGGGAAGTATTTTTAAGCTGCATTACATATATGTTCTTTGTTATTTTAACCTTTTTTTGTGCTGAGAGTTATTACAAGATTACCTGGGCGTGATGGTGCACGCCTTTAATCCCAGCACTCTGGGAGGCAGAGGTAGGAGGATTGCCTTGAGTTCAAGGCCACCCTGAGACTACAGAGTGAATTCCAGGTCAGCCTGGACTAGAGCGAGACCCTACCTCGTAAAACCAAAAAAAAAAAAAAAAAAAAAAAAAACTCTTTGGGGTGATCTGGGCCTGTGAAGATGGCTCAGCAGTTAAAGATGCTTGCTTGCAAAATCTGTCGGCCCAGGTTTCATTTCCCCAGCACCCATGTAAAGCCATATGCACAAATTGGCATATGTGTCTGGAAGTTTTCTGCAGTGGTAAGAGCCTTATTATACCCATACTCTCTCTCTATTCACAAATAAATTAAAAATAATGATTAAGATAAAGTTTGATGAGAAGAGTATTGGAATATTAGTTTCTATGTATTAGTGGCCTAGGTTCCTAGAACTTAGTTCTTCAGTGTCACCCTCATGTGCAGCCTTGGGTTCTGACACATTTGACACTGGAAATCTACTCAGAGACCTAAGTAAATGAAACCAAATACAGTTCCAGTGCTGAACACAGTGGGTATTTTGATGTGCTTTATTGCTCATTTTTTTGTGACTCAGATTATTTTTTTTAGGGTAATGTAATTCAAATTTGGTTAGTGGTTAATAGAAACCTTTAGGTGAATGTTTTTATACTGTTAAAAGGTATTACTGTTTTCAAATAGAAAGTTGCTTTAGCGTTGGGGAGATGGCTCAGAAGAGGCTAAAGGTGCTTGGTGTTGGCTTGGGTTTGATTTCCCAGAGCCCATGTAAAGCCAAATGCATAAAGTGGCACATGTGTCTGGAGTTCATTTGCAGTGACAAGACACCCATTCTCTTGCTTTCTTTGTCTCTGTCTCTCTCTCTCTCTCTCTCAAATAAATGAAAATATAAAAAAAGAAAATTGCTTTAGTTTGAAGTATAAGAATATTCCTAATTGCTGTAAAAACAATTCAATCTGTATAGAAAACATTTTCTCATACATATATTGTATTAAATTTCTGAGCACCATCCTTTATTGTTGCCATTGGCACTGCAGCTTAGTTGTTGCTGAGCGCTAAATTACAGAAAGTTTAGATGATATGGCTGCATAATCTAAACTGCTTCCCTCTTGACAACTGACAGACCTAAGTTTTGCTCACAGTACATTCGGTAAAATAAATGCTATGCAGAACTGCAGCTTGTGAAAAGCTGTGGCTATAGCCATGGGAATGAGAATGGTGGATCTGTGCATGGAGAATAGCCAAGTAAAAATTAATTTTAATGTGTTTGTTTTTGAGTGATTAGCCATTGATAAAATTAACTTATAGGAGTAAACAGGATGCTTGGAGATCTTTTATTAATTTTTAAAAAATATATATTCATTTTCAAGCAGAGAGAGAGAGAGAGAGAGAGAGAGAGAGAGAGAGAGAGAGAGAGAGAGAGCGCGTGAGCACTGGGGCCACCACTTTGTGGGTCTGGCTTATATGGGTACTGCAGAATTGAACTGGAGGCCTTAGGCACTGGAGGCAAGTGCCTTAACTGCTGAGCCATTTCTCCAGCCCTTATTAATGTTTTGGGGAAATAGTTTATTGTGAATCACTTATAATTATGATAGTTTTAACTTTGTGTTGTTAGTGGAAATTGATGGTTTTATCTGGACCACTTTTTTTTTTTCAGGTTTCCACAAGCATCTGCTTCTTATATATTGTTACAATTTGCACAGTATGGAAATATCTTAAAACATGTGGTAAGGCTTACTCTTTTTTTCTCTTGCTGTTAAGATACTGGCTAAGGAAGGATGCTGAATTGATAGAAACTACTTCTGAATTTTTGTACCTTTTTAAAATTTAAATTTTGTTAACAAGTTTTGAAAGAATGTGTTTTAGAGTTTGGAAGATTTCAGAGTTACATATTGTTTGATGATAAAGAAGATAAAGGAAAGAGCAAGTTTTAGGGTCTACCCTTGCTTTCCTAAATGCCGTAGTATCTTAAATTGGAAGGATTATGTCTGTTACTATACTACTGTTTTCCAATCTGAGTTTGGAATTAATGTTTTATTTTTATTTATTTGTAAGAGACAGAGGAGAGAGAATGCACACGAGGGCTCCCAGCCCTATAATAAACGCCAGATGCATATGCCTCTTAGATGTCTCTTTGTGCATCTGGCTTTACGTGGGTATTGGGGAATTGAACCTGGGTTGTTAGGCTTTGCAGGCAAGTGCCTTAACCATTGAGCCATCTCTCCAGCCCCTGGGATTAATGTTTTTGATAATTGGGAATAAGGGAAAGGAGAAAGTTCCAAAGATTATAAACTTTATAGAGCAAGCCAGGCGTGGTGGCACACGCCTTTAATCCCAGCACTCCAGAGGCAGAGATAGGAGGATCACCATGAGTTCAAGGCCACCCTGGACTAGAGTGAGACCCTACCTCGAAAAACCAAAAAAAAACACAACTTTATAGAGCTTTTTGTCTTACAAAGGACTTTAAAAATGCTTGTACCTTACACAAATCATGCCAAAGAACTGTTACACAAAATCATTTATGAATACATTATTTTAAAAATTTCATAGTGTCAGTATAATATTTTTATATGAAACAGTTGTCATTGAGAATTACTTTGCTTTCAAAGAATACTATATACTCTTATTTTAGAGAATAAAGATCTGGATAGTAGATTATTTAAACCTTCCATAGGCATAGTTCTAGCCCAGGCTGACCTGGAATTCACTATGTAGTCTCAGGCTGGCCTTGAACTCATGGCAATCTTTCTACCTCTGCTTCCTGATCCATAGGATTTTTTTTTTTTTTTTTTTTTTTGGTTTTTAGAGGTAGGGTCTCCCTCTAGCCCAGGCTGACCTGGAATTCACTATGTAGTCTCAGGGTGGCCTTGAACTCATGGCAATCCTCCTACCTCTCCCTCCCGAGTGCTGGGATTAAAGGCGTGTGCCGCCACGCCCGGCTAAAAAATATTTTTAAAAAAATTATTTGTGAGAAGGGAAGGAGAGGGAGAAAAAGAGGAAGAGTGAGTGAATATGGGCAGATGCATGTGTCACTTTGTGCATCTGCTTTATGTGGGTTCTAGGAAATTGAACCCAGGCTGGCAGGCTTTGCAAGCAAGTGCCTTTAACCCCTGAGCTATCTTCCCAGCCCTCCATAGGATTTTTACTGAATTATAATGAATTGCATTATAGGGTACAAACCAAATAAAAAATGAATTTTTAAACTTACAATGTCTTTATTTTTGATAGAATATATATCTTAAATACAGATAATATATGTTTCATATTGTAAGAAGCTGCTTCATTCTTTGCAGATGTCTAACACAGGAAATTGGATGCATATTCGTTACCAGTCTAAACTGCAAGCTCGGAAAGCCTTAAGCAAAGATGGAAGAATATTTGGAGAATCTATAATGATTGGTGTCAAGCCATGTATAGATAAAGTAAGTTGTGTTTTTTTTATTTTTATTTATTTATTTTTTTTTAATTTTTTTTATTTATTCATTTTCAAGCAGAGAGATACAGAGAGAGAGAGAGAGATGAGAGAGAGAGAGAGAAACACCAGGGCCACCACCTTGTGGGTCTGGCTTATGTGGGTCCTGGGGAATTGAACCCAGGGCCTTAGGCACTAGAGGCAAGTACCTTAACCACCAAGCCATCTCTCCAGCCCGAGTAAGTTGTGTTTTGTTTTGTTTTGTTTTGTTTTTAAGGTAGGGTCTCACTCTAGCCCAGGCTGACCTGGAATTCACTATGTAGTCTCAGGGTGGCCTCAAACTCACTGTGATCCTCCTACTTCTGCCTCCCCGGTGCTGGGATTAAAGGTGTGTACCACCACGCCTGGCTTATTTTTATTTATTTACCTTTTTTTTGTTTGTTTGTTTTTTGAGGTAGGGTCTCTGGCCCAGGCTGACCTGGAATTCACTATGTAGTCTCAGGGTGGCCTTGAACTCATGATCCTCCTACCTCTGCCTCCTGAGTGCTGGGATTAAAGGCGCGCGCCACCACGCCCGGCTTATTTACTTTTTTAATGTCTTTTAAACTCAGGTCTTCATATATACAAGGCAAGCATTTTCCTGAGTTCCTTTCCCAGCCATGCTAGGAGGTTCTTGTTCTTGTGCTGTATAATTATAATGAGATTATTTGAGGTGACAGAATTGAGATGTCATGCTGAGCACTCTGTCTCAATTGCAAACTAAGAAATATATTATCTTCTCAAACTACCTTCTTTAATTAAACGTTGAAGTTACTATGTAGTGTTGGATAGTATATTGTATTTATAAACAAGAATTTATTTCTACAGAGCGTCATGGAAAACAGTGACAGAAGTGCTTTGCAATCTCCATCTCTAGCCTTCACACCACCAATCAAAGCCTTCGGTACACCAACACCACTTGGAAGTACTCCTAGGATTTCTACCATGAGGCCTCTGGCTACAGCATACAAAGCTTCTACCAGTGACTATCAGGTATTTCAAGGATAAAGACTGAGTGTATATCAAGTGTATCACAACATGTTTTTACTCTTGGACTGGATTGATAAATTTGCCATCCAAACCCTGCTGAGGTATTGCCTTGATAAAACCTTCAAACTCTTATAATTTCCTATTGAAAGCTAAAATATCTGTCAGCTAGGAAGTTGTCTTGAATGATTAAAAACTTTCCTTGCCTAGTTTGGGGATATAATTCAGTGGTAGAGCACTTGTCTTATATGCACAAAGGTGTTTGGTTTAATTTCTAGCACTGGTTTAAAAAAAGCCATTTTAGCTGGGTGTGGTGGTGCATGCCTTTAATCCCAGCACTCAGGAGGCAGAGGTAGGAGGATTGCTATTGAGTTTGAGGCCAGCCTGAGACTACATAGTGAATTTCAGGTCAGCCTGGGCTAGAGTGAGACCCTATCTCGAAAAACAAACAAACAAACAAACAAAAAAAGCCATGTGTTTTTTTTTTTGAGGTAGGGTTTCACTGTAGCCCAGGCTGACCTGGAATTCACTATGTAGTCTCAGGATGGCCATGAACTCTTGGTGATCCTCCTACCTCTGCCTCTCAAGTGCTAGAATTAAAGGTGTGTGCCACAATGCCTAGCAAAAGCCATTTCTTGAAAATATTTTGAAAGTCTAAAAGTTTTAATTTTTTAAGTTATATTTGCAAAAACATGTCTCCTGTATATATTGCTGACAGAAAAGAATATTAAACCCCCTTTCAAGTGATATGTAAGCTGATGGAATCACTTGCAGAATCTTAGGTTGGGACAGCTCTAGTTTTCAAAGAAGATACTGTGGAGCTCTTAGAAATAAAGATGAGCTGGAGAGATGGCTCATCGGGTAAAGTGCCTGCCATGTAAGGATGAAGTCCTGAGTTCAGATCCCCAGCACCTAAGTGAAATGCTAGATGTGGCAGTGTATAACTATAGTCCCAGTGCTGGGGAGGTAGAGATGGGATCCGAAGGGCTTGCTGATTCGGTGTCCTCTAGGTTTAGTTTTTGAGAACTGTCCTCCAAAACAAGGTTGAATACAATTAAGGAAGACACTGACATTGACCTCTGGTGTCCATGCCCATGCACATACATGTGCACAAGTATCCTTACACATGCAAAAAAGTCTCATTTTAAGTTTCATGAAGCTCATGCTTTTTTTTTTTTTTTTTGAGGAATGGTATACTGTCAAGAGATCTGAATTTTCACACAGATCTGAAACAGCACATGAAACGTGTATGTGCTAATAAACAGGTGGTGAATGTTTAGTATTTTGAGCACCCTGAAATATAGAGGTCATTCTAGAACAATTTTTTCTTTATTTTAATTTATATTTTAGAATCCCTGTTTCTTATATGTTTTTGTTTTTTTTAAGTGAGGTCTCACTAGCCCAGGCTGATCTGGAATTCACGGTGTAGTCTCATGGTGATCCTCCTACCCCTGCTTCCCCAGTACTGCATGCACAATCCTGCACCACCACACCTGCCCATAGCTTTTTGTTGTTGCTGTTGTTCAGTTTTATCATTAGAGATGTTATTTGCTTTGCAAAGGGTCAAAAAAAAAAAGGGTCAAAAAAAGGTTTTGCATAATTCCAAATTTTAATGTTTAAAACATACAGTTCAGTGCAATAAATGTTTTAGGATTTCTATTTTATTTTGTTTTTAGGTGCTTATATATTAAGTATAAAATTAAAAGATTGATTGTCACTGAATGAATAATAACAGGTCTGTTTGTGTTTGTGTGTTTGAATAGGTTATTTCTGACAGACAAACCCCAAAGAAAGATGATAGCCTTGTATCCAGAGCCATGGAGTACATGTTTGGCTGGTAGTGTCACAAGAGCTAAGGACTCTGCTACCAAGGAGGAGCGGCTACACTGACTCAGAGTTAGCCTAGCACTGCCAGGTGCTCTGGTTAGTTGTATAACCATTCTTGGCAGTGTTGGCTAGCTAGCTTCACATCCTTCTTCGAGAAACCTTTGCATCAGGATACAACTTAACTTTTAGCTCGCACTTTAAAAGAGGCTTGAGATCCATTTTGAAGAATCTGTGCTCTCTGACAGTCATGCCTGGCACTGTGTGCTCAGTTCCACTGCAGGGATGTAATCAAGTGTCCGTGTACCTCAGCAGCTTCAGGAGATGTGGGAGACTACCACTGCTTCTGCCAATACACAGTGATTGTAACTAGCGATTTGAATTAATGCTCTTTTTATTTAGATACTATTTAATAATCGTAATTCTCTTTGTATGTCCTGTCATGGATTATCACCTTTCAGTGTTCTAAAACCCAGACATTCTTTTTAAAAAACGCCTACTGCTGAAGTTTCTTAATAAACATGGTCAATTTTTATGTGTTGAATTCGTGATTTTGAAGCTGACTTATTAAAAGTTTTAGATGTTCACTGAAATAATAGAAAATGTCATTAATTTTCATATATATAATATAGAGCTTTACCGTTATGCTTTGCCACACTTGATTATTTTCTTTTTTATTTAAAGCACTTCTCAGTTGTGAAATAATTTTTTAAAATATTTTATTTATTCATTTTCAAGCAGAGAAATACGGAGGGGGGGGAGACAGGGAGAGGGAGGGAGGGAGAGAGCACCAGGGCCACCACCTTGTGGGTCTGGCATATGTGGGTACTGGGGAATTGAACCTAGGGCCTTAGGCACTGGAGGCATGTGCCTTAACTGCTGAGCCATCTCTCCAGCCCAGTTGTGAAATAATTTTTTATTTTGTTTTATTTTATTTATTTATTTTTTTGTGAAATAATTTTAATCCACATACTTGGGGTTATGTCACAAAAGAACATTTATGTATACTTACAAATTAATTATCGCACATAGCAGAGTTAATAGTTTGTTAGTATTGAATCTGTTTTAAAATAGTTAATATCTAATATCGGATTCATTTTAAAATGTCATAGTTAACTCTAGTCCAGGCTGACCAGGAATTCACTGTGTAGTCTTCAGGGTGGCCTTGAACTCATTCCGAGTGTGCGCCACCACGCCCGGCTTAATTTCTCTTATATTCTTTCTGCAATGGTCCGTGAACCTTGGAGAGTGTGAAAGAGATATCTCACTTAGAGTTGAACACTCCACTGTCACTTCATCTCAGCACTTTGCTGAGTTTTGAGTTATCTCAGTGGTCACTGCCATCTGAAAAGAAAAGCTTCTCTACCCCAAAGTGAGCATAGCATAAACATTTAGTATTTAGGGGCAGTTTCTTGGGCAATATTTATCCATGTAGCCAAAAAGCAGTAGTAGTTTTGTCCACTCGTGCTGATGAACTCCCTGGTTATAGGCTTGATTAAGTTTTTAGTACCAGACATCTTTTCCGTGGAGTAGGGGAACTAGGGAATTGAACCCTGGGCCATCAGGCTTTGCAAGCAAGTACCTTTAACCACCAGGCATCCCTCCAGCCTTTGCCATCTATTTCTTAAAGATAGATAAGGGGCTAGAAGTGAAGCCCAGGATAGAGTGCCTGCCTGACAACAAAGGCCTTGGCTTTGAGAGCTTGTTTGGCGGCTCTAGGAGGGGAGCTGTGATGGTTAATCTTGTTCACTTGACAGGATCCAGAACTACCTAGGGGACAAATCTGCACATGTCTGGAATTTTCTAGATTAGGTTAGTTAACACAGGAAGATCTACCCAGCTAGGTGGCACCACTCTGCTTTGGCGTCCCAGACTAAATAAAAAGGAGAAATGGGGGCTAGGGAGATGGCTCAGCAGTTAAAGGTGAACCAGCTTGGGTTTGATTCCCCAGAACTCACATATAGCCAGATGCACAAAGTGGCAAATGCATATGCAGCTCGTTTGCTGTACTAAAAGACTTGGTGTATCCAATCTCTCCTTCCTTCTCTAGTTCCCTCCCCACCTCTCAAATTTTATATATATATATATATGAGAAATGGAGCTGAGCCATCTCCCTAGCCCCCATTCATTTGCTGCTTCCTTCATTTGCTGTTGTCATTCATTTTCTGCTTCCTTCTTTCCTATGAGTGTAATGTGACCAGCAGCTCTTGCTGCCATGACTCCCCCACCATGATGGACCGAATTCCCTTGAGCTCTTAGTCAAACCTTCCCTTCAGCTGCTTTTGTTAAGTGTTTCATCTACCATAAGAAAGAAAAAACACATGAGTGTGTTTACTTGGTTACCCTAGTGTGTAACCTTGGGGGAGATATCTGCCTATTGAGCCAGATCAGAGAAATTAACATGTCACAGTTGTCCCACATCTGAGATTCTGGGTTTGATTCCCAGTACTTCTTCCTCAGTTATTGTTAGAAGACATCTTAACTATTTTTAAGAGTATAGTTTAGTGTTACATTCACATTATGCAACCGTTGTCACTCTCCAGCTCCAGAATTCTTGTCATCTGTTCCTTCCTTCTGGCCTCAAACGTTCCTGAAGAGAAAATGCTCAGCGTTGAAGCCAGGGGGTGGGTTGCTGTGGGTTTGAGGCCAGCCTGGGCTAGATGAGTCCCTGCCTCTAAAAAAAAAAAAAACAACAAAATGCCAAGCATCTTACTGAGGATCCCCCTATGTACTTATTGAATTCCTTCTCTGTTCTTGTATTTGTTTGTTTTGTTTTCTTGTGCTGGGGATCTTTGTCTTTGAAAAGTTGATTATAATGTCTCTTGGTGTTCTAGTTTTTGTTGACTTTAGTAAACTGAATTTATTCTGTATTATACTTGTATCATCTAGAATTCTAGTTTAAGCCATAGGTAATAACAGAATTAGAGTGTCTTATGGTTAATCATTTACTTTATTCCAAATTGCAAACACACCAGTTTCAGAATAACAATGCAAATGCTGTCTCCATTGATGTAATTGTTGAGAATCTGAATTCTTTTTTTAAAAAATTTTTTATTGTCCATAATGAGTTACATTATTTAGTGGGCAAACAAGAGTTGTTATTCCCAATTCTCCGATGCTCCCCCTCCCCCTTCCCCAACCAGCTGGATATCCTCCTCCGTGGGTCGTCTGGATCAGTCCTTGTGACAGGGACCATGAGTGAGAATCTGAATTCTTGAAAATCTCTTTTCTATCTGGTCTTCCCATTCACACTCCTCCCTCCATAAAACTTGTGCTGTCTACCTTGAGTATTTAGTCCTTACTAATTACTCTTCCTTTACCTTCACCTGTTATCATGTGTACAAGTAGGTATGTATAATACTCATGTTTATGATACCTTCTTGTTAATTTTATTGTACATCATTCTCTAATATGTTCCTGAACATTGAATTAATCCTGAATTATGCCATATGGAAGTTTCTGTCCTGTTAACTTGGAAATCAGTGAATGTGGAGTATGAAGTTCTTGTTATTATTTTAAATGCATAATTTCATTTATTTAGTTTATTTTTTTGTTTGTTTTGCTATTGATATAGGTTCTTGCTGTATAATTCAGGCAGGTCTGGAAACTAATTAGGTAGCCCAGGCTTGCCTTAAACTCTTGACAATCCTGCCTCAGCTTCCCCAAGTGCTAGCCTGTGAGTCAGCCACCTCTCCCGACTCATGACTCTCATTTTCTTTTTTTTTTTTCATAATTTTATTTTTATTCATTTTCAAGCAGAGAAATACAGAGAGAGAGAGAGAGAGAGAGAGAGAGAGAGAGAGAGAGAGAGAGAGAGAGAGAGAGAGAGAGAG
>PVHP010050266.1:0-11890 GCA_004024765.1 Zapus hudsonius
GTATATAAATGTATTATTAATCACATTCACCCTTATTATCATGTTCCCCTCCCACTTGCTGAACCCCTTTTCCCCAACTACCTCCTCTTGTACTTTGATTTGTTTTTGTGACCTAATCTGTTTAATTAGGTGCTTATTTGAGCTGGGTGATGGGTTCTTTACTGGAGCACAGGCAGCTTGCCAGTGGCTGGGCTGCCCACTAAGAATATGTCTCCCCCACACACACAGACCCCAGCAATAGCTCCTCAGAGAAGGGTGAGGCCTCATGAGCCTCTTCCCCGTCCATGATGGGATGTTTATGGCTCAATTTTGTACAGGTACTCATAGCTGCTGTGAATGCAACAGCCGTGTCCTACCTAGAAGACAGTGTTCCACAGTACCTTCCTACCCTCTGGCTCTTACATTCCCCCCCCACATCCCCTCCCCCCATCCCTCTACTAGAAGGTGTGTGTGTGTGTGTGTGTGTGTGTGTGTGTGTGTGTGTGTGTTCATTTTAATTCCTTATACTATAGTTTTTAATCATGGACATCTGCAGAAGTGAATTCCTTGCAAGCAAAAGTGTTTTGCAGATGATTTTCATCTGCAAGTTGTTAGTAAAATATAGTGCATTCCGAGGGGGAGGGGACTAAGTCAAATCATATCAGTTCAACTTTTGGGTAATTGAGGGGAAAAAAGATTAATGTAGAAAATAACAAAAAAGCAAATATATTCTGAAATTTTGTTATGTGCTGTATTTAAGAATTTCAGAAATACAGAAGATTATTTTCAGATGAGTCAGCAATGTGCAGGTTTTGCTGTTTTCAAAAAACATCCAGGGGAGTAAAGTTATCCTTTTACAAATGTGAAAATGTTTTCTTGTGAACTCAGGTAGCTACATTGGACACACAGATTGCAGATGATGCCGAACTACAGAAGTACTCAAAGGTGAGCAGTGTTTTAGTGTTCCTGGTGTTTGATTGTTGTGAAGAACTTTCTCTAAATCCACAGGTGAGCACTGTTCTTAATGTGAGAGCTTCTCTAAATTCATGCAGCTAAGTGATAGGACCTAAGATTGCCAGAATTTTGCCACGTGGAAGTGTGATGGTTCTCACCATTAGGAAAGATGAAGATGGTTAGATGCATATGGGAAGACACTGGGATCCTTAGATCATGTCCGAAAGCCAGAAATCCAGATGCTCTTGCCCACAATAGTAGTAGAGAATAGTAGGTACTGTAGGTGCTGTGATTGCTTTTCTGATAGTGTAAGATGACTTGTGAAAAATATTTTCTAAACATCAAAGGATATAGACTTTGAAAAGCCTCTTGTCAAGGACAGGAAGAGTGGTTCTTGAACTCAAGATGTTGTAGGTAATCATAATTTTTTTAACTTTTTATAGACAACTTCCACAATTATAGACAATAAGCCATGATAATTCCCTCCCCCTCCTAAATCCACCCTCCATCATGTCCCCCCAGGGCCACCACCTTGTGGGTCTGGGCCACCACCTTGTGGGTCTGGCTTATGTGGGTACTGGGGAATTGAACCCAGGGCCTTAGGCACTAGAGGCAAGTGCCTTAACCACTGGGCCATCTCTCCAGCCCTCCATATGGCTTATTTTTTTTTTAAATATATATTTATTGTTATATGGCTTATTTTTAATCTCTTAAATTTTTATTATTCCTCCTCCCACCCTGGTAATTTTTATTTCTAATAGCACAAAGTTAGGATGTATCCTAAAATTTTTCTCAATATTTTTAGTCTCTTACTACAGATTAATTTTCTAGTTTCTAATCTGGATAATGAAAACCCAAGGCAATTAAAACCTGGAGAAGCCTTCAAAGTGGTTTTCTCTATAAATAGTCAGGAAGATTCTCTTGACAAAATAGTGTCATGAACAGTATGTATTCCTATGTGGAATGTAAGAGCTGAGCCTCGGCTCTGCTTACAGATGCAGTGCTCCATATGAATTCTCTGTGTGGGTTTCACAAGAAGCTGAACATCTGCCAACATTTTCACATTGCAACATGTCATCATCTACAAAGCTCATACTTGAAAATTGTATAATGAAGTTACAAAAAAAATCATAGGCTGGGCGTGGTGGCGCACGCCTTTAATCCCAGTACTCGGGAGGCAGAGGTAGGAGGATCACCATGAGTTCAAGGCCATCCTGAGACTACATAGTGAATTCCAGGTCAGCCTGGGCCAGAGTAATATCCTACCTTGAAAAACCAAAACAACAACAAAAAAAAACACAAAATATTTATAATGTATTAAGTAAGTTTACAATTTTGTACTGGGCCACATTCATGGTAATTCTCGGCCGCACACATTATGGGCATGCCTTTGAGTTCTGTCATTTCTTCCTTTGAGTATTTTTGCTATATCTCTACTATAATATTTTTTTTAGTTTTCTTTTAAAAAAATTATTTATTTTCATGCAGAGAGAAAGATAGAGACAGAAACAGAAACAGAAAGTGGGTGCACCAGGACCTTCGGCTACTGCAAACGAACTACAGGTTCATGGGCCATTTTGTGCATCTAGCTTTGAGGGTATACTGGGGAATGGAACCCTGGTTGTTAGATTTTATAGGCAAGTGCCTTAATCACTGAGGCTTTTCTCCAACCTTATAATTGTGCTTTTTTTTTCTTTTCTTTTTCTTTCTTTTTTTGAGACAGGGTCTTACTCTAGCTCACCCTGACCCAAAACTTCCTCTATACCCAGGCCGGACTCATACTCATGGTGATCCTCCTACCGCAGCTTTCTGAATGCTGGGATTAAAGGCATGAGCCACCATGCCTGGCTTACATATTTGTGCTTTTGAATTCTTTGTTTCTAATCTCTTCTAAATAACTTTATTATTACTATTGGCTTACTCTTTTAAGAATTTAATTTGCTAATTTTTTTTTCTGAGGTAGGGTCTTGCTCTAATCCATGCTGACCTGGCATTCACTGTGTAGTCTCAGACTGGCCTTGAACTCATAGCAATCCTCCTACCTCCACCTCCAGAGTACTGGGAATAAAAACTTGTGTCATCACACCAGGCTAATCTGCTAATTTTAAAGTGGGGATCGGGGTGGGCTGTGGAGGAGGGGGTCTAAACACAAATGGAGTATAATGAGTGTAATGAGAAGTATATGAAAATGCTCTAGTGAGCCATGCATGGCCATGCATGCTTGAAATCTCAACACTTGGGTAACTGAGGCAAAAGGATCGGTGTAAGTTCTAGGCCAGGGTGAGCCACTTGTGAAAGGAAAAGGACAGAGAAAGAAAAGGATGTAATGAAACCCATTATTTTGTATGTTAACTTGATTTAAAACAAAACAAAGTTAAGTTTAAAAGCAAGACCAGTCGTGAGGATTCCACAAGCCTCCAGCTCTTCCATGTGCACAGAAGCCTTGAGATGGCGCCTGGAGCTGGTTATGTGACAGACTCCAATTGATATTGCCACTCCGCCTTTGCTTTTTAATAAAACTAGTTTATTTCTGCTATAAAAAGTTCCATTTCTTGCGTGGAACATATGTCCTAAAGCTGAGAATAAACAGTGGGTGTGAGGAACATTAGAAATGATCTCTAAAATCCTCCAAAATTATTCTATTGTAGATCTGTATTGAGGGGTGCAATTCATTTCTTACTGTTTTTTTTAATTGGATGAATAATTTATTCTTTTTTGTTTGTTTGAGGTACGGTCTCCCTCTATCCCATGATGACCTGCAACTCACTGTGTAGTCTTTGGGTGGCCTCAAACTCATGACAGTCCTCCTACCTCTGCCTCCCAAGTGCTGAGATTCAAAACATGTGCCACCACTCCCAGCTTAGTTTCTCTTTTTCATTTCCGAGTATTATTTTTTCATTTGGCAGGTAACATGTGTACTTATTTATGGGGTACAATACTACACTTTAATACTTGCGTAAAATACATAATGATCAAATCAGATTAATGAGCATTGCCAGTTCTTCAAACATTATCATTTCTATATGTTGTAAACCTTCACTCTTCTGAGATGGGGAGGGGGGACTGCAGGCCCACAGCATATGTGTGGAGATCAGAGGACAACATCAAGGTATCTGTGCTCCACCTTCTTTGACACAGGGTTTCTCGCCACTGTGGATGAACTGCCAGACTGCAGAGAGATATCACATTAGCTAGCCTGTGAGTTAAAGATTCTTCTGACTCTGTCTCCCATTGTCATCACTTTTGGGATCACAGATACATGTGTCACTTTGCATGCAGTTTTAAAAAATATTATATTTGTCTGCAAGAGAGAGAGAGAGAGAGAGAGAGAGTCAGAGAGAGAGAATGGGCACACCAAGGCCTCTGCAAACAAACTCCAGACACATGTGCCATCTTGTGCATCTAGCTTTATGTGGGTCCTGGGAATCAAACTTGGGTCCTTTTGCTTTGCAGGCAAAGGCCTTACCCACTAAGCCATCTCTCCAGCCCTGCATGCAGTTTTATATGGGTGCTGGAGAATTAAACTCAGGCTGGCAGGCTTTTCAAGCAAGTGCCGCTAAGCATTGAGCGAGCAATCTCCCCAGGTTGCTCTTCTGTAGTTATATAAAATGCACAATTAATTGTTGTACACTAGAGTCGTTCCTCTAATTGGCATCTACTGTTTCCTCTCACAGTGACCGATATTCTACTTTTTCCTATGTGATCAACTGTTTTAGGGAAGGCCATTTTGGAGACAGGGAGTCCAGGAGAGCCCCTGAGCTCTGGTTTGAGAGACAAGAATGTGGCCAGTTTGGAAGAACAGTAGGTGTCACAGCCCTGCTGTGGGAAAATGCAGGCATGTAGGAGAAATAAAAGTTGTTGGGTTAAATTATCAACAAGATGTTGTTAGATAAGGCTGGTGGGGAAGTCCAGTGCTTCAGGGCCTGAGAGGCAGGGTCATAGGTGTGGACTTTATCCTTGCTTCGGGACAGCAGTGGAAGGCTTGAAGCAGGGGTGTGTGGAGCTCTAGTTAAAACTGAGGCTTCTTCTCTTGCTCTTTATGTTTCATCGCTTTAGCTGAGGTTGCCAAAACCTGCTCTTTTTTTTTTTTTTTACTTTTTTATGACAACCTCCATACATACAGAGAATATACCATAACCATAATAATCCCTTCCACCAGTGTTCCTTTTCTCCCTCCCCTAGTCTCCCTCCACCGAATCCCTTCTTCTTTACAGCTAGCCTCTCTTCTATTTTGATATCATTAATTTCCTCTTCTGTTATTCAGCTCTTATATAGGCAGTGCCAGCCACGGGGAGGAGTCATGAACGCCAAGGGCTCTTTGTTTCTGGAAGATAGCATTACAAAGCACTCCTCCTTTTCCTTGGGCTTTTTCCTTCTGCACTGGTCCCTGAACCTTGAAGGGATGTGGAAGAGATGTCTCACTCAGTGATGAACACTCGACTGTCTCTTCTTCTCAGCATGGTCTCCCCATTGATCACTACAGTCTGAAAAGAGAAGCTTCTCTAACCAAAAGTGAGAGTAGTGGCCTGCTGTCTGTCTATAGCAGAGACCTGCCCATTGCTCTTGAACGGAAGATTCAAGATCTTCCCCTCTGCCCGTGGGCTTATGATGACAGATACGGTTTTCTTATGAGGTGGAAGGTATTTGCAGTGGCTTAAGCATTAGCCGCCTGGCTTCTAGGAAGCTGTTAATCATGACACCAGAGCAGTTTCCCGCATCTGGGGAGACAAGCACTTTTAGGGATGGCTTTTTTGGCAAGTGTTTACTATTAAGATAATCATAGGGAAGAACGTTCAGCCCTATCTTCTGGCTGTCAACTGTAATACAAAGTACACATCAATAATACCATTGGTGTGAGAAGCAGAACACTGACCTTGCTCTCTGGCGTTGACAGGACGGATTGACAGATTCCTTTTAATTTCGCTCCTGAATATATTTTCTTAGTCAGACAACATAAATGTGGGATTTTCCTTACCTCTAATGAGCAGATGAAATTTTTAGGTGGTGGGATATTCTGGGCTCTTCAGGGGCTATAAGGATATTGCCATGCTGTCATGGGGATGGGTATGTGCGCTTTAAATAGCTCTTCTTCTATTGATCTGCAAGCATTTGTTTCTTTATCTTTCATATGGGAAAATGGACCATCAGGCTGGCAAACTTAACTTGCCACTCAACTCTTCCACAGCTAGTTGATCTGGGTGTGGTGATGCACACCTGTGATCCCAGCACATGGGAGGTGGGAGAAAGGAAGGTTGTGATAGTGGACACAGTAAGACCCTTCTCCAAAACAAAACAACTCTAAGCAAACAAAAGAAGAGTGGGGGAGGGTTTCAAGGTCATTGTACAGTGAGTTTGATGCCACCCTGGGCTACATGAGACCCTGTCTCAAAAATCAAACTACCACCACCACTAAAAATTAACCCTAGAAATTATGCAGCTAAGTAGGTAGAAGAATTAGAAAGCAAATCATGGATTATCAGACCCAAAGCCTGCCACATTTTCTCTTTCCTTTCTTCTTTTTCCCATTCTTCTCAATTCTCAATATGATATTGTGTGGACAAGACTAACATTCAAAAGGTACAAAATAATATTTTGTGAAAAGTAAGCTTCTCTGCCATCAGAGTCACTTCATTCTTACTGGTTCTCAAGTGAGATTTTTATACTCCATGGCCCTCATTCAGAGAGGTGAACACAAGACACAGAACCAAACAGAGGAAGTAGCTGTTATTCCCAACTAGGGCGGATTGCATGTTAGAATCAGAGAACACCCCCTCCTTTCTTTCTCTCTCTCTCTCTCTCTCTCTCTCTCTATCTATCTATCTATCTCTATCTCTTTCTCCTCTGTCCTCTCCCTCTCTCCCCCTCTTCCTCCCTCAATCCGTCACTCTTTCCTCTCTCTCCCTCCCTCCCCCTCCCTCCTATATAGCTCAGGCTGGTCACAAATGCTCTGTGTGGCCCAGGCTGGCCTTGAACTTTCTGTCCTCTTTCTTCTGCTTCCCAGATATTGAGATTACAGGTTATACTGCCATTGCTCACTCAGAGTGCTATTTTGAAAGTGCTCATGCCCTGTTTTCCCCTTCATCAGTATTCTGACTCTTGTAGGTTTGGGGTGAGGTTCCTAGGAAGAATTTCAGTCTCTTTTCTTATTACTAAACAAATACTGATAAAATGTTTAATACATGTTCAAGGAGAAAGATGGCACTTCTTTAGATGGAAGAGGCTTATTTGAGAGGATGGCATTGAACTCTGAAGGATACATTTAAAAGATAAGTACAATGGATATTCCAGGCATAGGAAATACCATGAGCAAAGGTAGGGAGGGGGGATCAGGTATTAAAAGTCAGATACTATTTGGGTCAGTTGGGTAACACACTTGTTATCTAACATATGATAACTGTTGTGTTTGCCTTTGCTGTGAGAGAACTTCCTGTAAACTGCTCCCCAGGAGTATATATTATCTATTTCTGAACATTCAGAATTACAGTTTAAGTAGAAGTAGGAACACTGAAAACCAAACAAGGAATGCACTATTGGACTGGCCAAGGCCAGGATGCTTGTAATTCAGTATGTCAAAACATGTGACCTTCATCTTAGAAAGCTCTTTTTTTTTTTTCTGTCGTTTATGGCAAGTGTAATAACTTCATAATCACCAAACATAAGTGGATATTTAATACTTTTACTTTGTGTGTACATGTGGATGATGAGACCCAACCAACCCTTCTGTTCCATTTTATTTTGAGTTCAACTTTTTTGGAAGTATCCTCCCCCACTCCACTGACACATCTTTGGAGTGTTTCTTTCCAGAAGTTTTTTTTTCCTCCCTCTCCCCGAAGCAATAGCATTTATAATCCCACTTAGGCATTTTGATGTCTTGTTTTAGGATGCTAAAAGTAGAGCTTTTAGCTAAATGGATGAGCTGCGGTTTGTTCCATGACAGGTCTCCACTTTGGGTTGAAGCCTCTAGTTTTCTTGATCTCATTTCTTCTTCTTCATTTTGACACTGACAGTAACTCACAACAGTGGTCTCACTTGCCTTCAGTGCATTTCCTCATATTCTTCATCATACCAGGGTCACAAGAACACCGCTGCTCCTTAGCTTGTCAGTTTCCTGAGAACCCCAGCACAGCAGATTGAGCAAGCACCAAGGAGACACATGGGGGGTATGAATGCATCATCTGTTGCTCCCACTCCTGTCATTTTAGCACTTCTGACTAAAGTCAGAATGC
Organism: Zapus hudsonius; assembly: GCA_004024765.1. Lineage (NCBI taxonomy): Eukaryota > Metazoa > Chordata > Mammalia > Rodentia > Dipodidae > Zapus > Zapus hudsonius. The sequence goes on from PVHP010050266.1 coordinate 8,160, forward strand.
TGAAGGAACATTGGAAAGAGACAGACGAAGTGGCTGATTTGTTGAGTTCTCAACGCAGCTGGGACAGGTGATTAAACAGTCCTGCTCCTGCAGAGAAGCCTTAGGCAACGTAACTTGGCATCTCAGAAACCCAGCTACGCTCAGATTTAGCTTTGGGACTAATATAATCTTCATATTGACAGAGTTCGTAAACATCACTTCTAGTTCATGCCATTGAAGACAAAGCATGTGTACTTTGTCGAAACTCAAGTTTTCTAGAGAGCATGTAGTGTTTACAGATTCCTGGAAGGCTCTAGCTTTGAAGGGTACAGCCCCATGTTTGGAAGGCAAAGGGATGTCATAGCTAAGCCTCTGCTGGTCCTCAGTGCCCTTGGTCCTTCCTGCCTTCCCTGTTCCATGGAGATGAGGACTGGGAGGTCAGCCATGGGAATTGATCAGGAGCAGTTGTGGAGGGTAGTTGAGATGGGGCTGTTTGGAAAGAGAGAATGGCTGCTTGCCTCCTTAGCCCTTTTATCTTTGAAGGGGCATGCTACTGTGTGAGTAGCAGAGGTCTCAGGTTTTCCACAATGTCTGTGATGTAATCTGGGTACTTAATTCTATGTGGAAATTGTAACCCCTATCTTTTGTATTTGCTCACATAATAGATCAACAGTTATTTTTTCTGCTTACTTCCATAAGATGCTCCCCGGCAGACTCTTTGTAGGAATGACTCATTTATCTTTTAAGTCTTACCTCAGAAATCTTTCTCCGTGAAGCCTACCTAGGCCAGCTTCCCAGGAAAACTTCCAGCACCTGTGCTCCTGTGGTGAGACCTCAAGAAGCTCCCTACAGCAGTTTGGCAGAAGGAGGACTCACTTTCCACTCAGTAGTCAAACTTTCCTTGCACGAGTTCCTTTGCAGTTTTTATTTACGTGAGGTTCGAATGACTTGCTGCCTGTTGGCTAACTGTCCACTTGCAGGTTTGCTTGCTTTTGTACCATACTGGATGCTAGTTCTTGGGACAAAGACATTTTTTGTTTGTTTGCTTCACTTGCCCTGTGTTTCTAGCTCGTTGCTCAATATCTTGCATGTAGTTTACAGCCCATATCTGGATATGTGTTAAATCTGTTCTGGGCTGATAAGTGTCTAGCTCTCAAAAGAAAAAGAAAAGAGCACCCCAATTTGCAGCATTTGCCAATGTCTGTGTCATGCATCCTTGGGCTTTGGTAGATTCCCAGCCAGCAAAGTGACATCCCTGAGCACTGTGTTGGGAATAAATGCACAGATACACTTCACAGTCACAAGCTTCCCTGTGGGGCAGGACTGTTGAATTTTCTGTCCCAGCTGTGTTAAGCAACTAAATGAACCGACCATTTTATCTGTGTCTTAACTGTTATCTGCCGGATTATATATATTCTCTGAGGTCTTGGAATATTTTACCATACAGTCATATAAATTACCTCATGAAAATAAATAAAATATACTAAGAAACAATTAGGAAGTAATAAACGTTGAATACTCATTATATTTTATTTTGAACATTATTTCATTGTACCCTTACGCAACTTAATTTTAATAATGGCAGCATTTGACAACTGGTTTTCAGAAGTTTTTGAAATTGAATTATCAGCTTTCAGAAGCCATATGAGCCAGCTTCAGTAAAAGGAGATGATGGTCTCTGTGGAGACTCAGCAACATTCTGTCCCATTGTGTGTGGCTCAAAAAGAAAGGAAAGAAAGACAGGTGTCACAGATTGGTGGGGAAACTGTTAGCACAAAACCATTTCTCTGATGCACCATTTCTCTGAGATTTTTAAAAATTTTTATTTATTTATTTATTTATTTGAGAGCGAGTGAGAGATGAAAAGGCAGACACACAGAATGGACATGCCAGGGCCTCCAGCCACTGCAAACGAACTCCAGACACATGTGCCACCTTGTGCATCTGGCTTTACGTGGTTACTGGGGAATCAAACTCAGGTCCTTCTGCTTTGCAGACAATCACCTTAACTGCTAAGCCATCTTTCCAGCTCTCTCTGAGAGTTTTTATTACCTCTGTTAGATGGACTGTTAAAGAAGTGACACATCTCCTTTCATCTTGGTATGCATGGTTTGTTATCATGACTAGACAAGAGAACACTAGGGTGACAGAGGTGAGAAACAGTGACGTGCAGGAGGGAAGGCCAGTGAAAACAACCTTAGCCATTCTTCAGGGTGCTGGAATACCCACATGCCAGCATTGGTGGCACAGCCCAGAGTACTTGGTGCTGAGGAGCTCAGGGCCACTTTTCTTATTACATTGTCATTAGCTGGATGGCTATCACTTCACATTTGTCTGTGTGTCTGTCATAGGATGTAAATGAGCCCTGAAGCATGGCCTATGAACTCTAGGGACTTGGAGCCGATGACCGACAGCTCAGGGATGAGAGAGCGTAGAAAATGGGAAAATGAGGGGAAATCACATTGTGGGTGCATTACTACCTTCGTAGGGGTTTCTCCTTATCAAGAATAAAAGATGGCCCTAATATGTAGATAAACAGCCTATTGACAGAAAATATAAAGCATCATTAGTAGCATTTGCCATATCCAAATTCATGCCACAGCAGTGAAATAAGAGGACTTGGTCAGGCCCTAGGGTTGCACCCAATAAAGATGGATACAGCTAGGATACCCATCGTTTTCCTCTGACCTTGGCTAGCGCACATGAAGTCTCTCATGAACAAACAGAATCTATCCTAGATTGGAAAAATTATTACTTTCCCCCAAATATGAAATGCTGACACTTACGTTGGCCAAGTAGACAAGGACATTTTTAATTAGTATCTTTATTATGAATAATTATATACATTGTATGAGCAAATCTTGGGATGGTGCCCCTATTTCCCTCTTCTCTGTCCCCTACCCACTGGGGTCCCTCCTCGGTGTGCATACTGTATCTGTCCATGTGGTAGGTGGTTGTGAACTGCACCACAGGGAGCCAGTTTCTTTTTTTCTTCCTTTGTGCATTGTTGCTGAGGGGGGCAATGACTCTGCATATTCTCCCCCACCATGGCTTTTACATTCTTTCCACCCCCTCTTCTGCTCAGTTCCCTGGATGAGTTTTAAGTCTGGTTTATTGTTGAGATCTTAAGTGTCTCTGGACTTCTACTTTGGATTGTGATGGGTATTGTTGGTGTCTGTCTCCATTGACCTTTCATGGGTTATCTGACTTGCTGTGGTGGTTGGTCTTCTGTTTGTCTCATCACTTTCTTGTAGGTTTCATTTGGGCCCTGTGTGATAGGCCAGGGGTGGTTCATCTCATGTCAGGATGTCAGCCATCATCATTGTTGGTGGAATTGGGTTGTCCCTGGCTCTCTACCGCCTTCTGAAAAAATACAAATACAATCTCCATCAGAGAATGAGATCAGAATAGGTTAAATGAGACAAACATTGCTATTTTGACAAATTAGTTCTTGTGACATTCAGTGGCACATCGTCAGTGCCTGGCACTGTTCTAAAGCCCAAGGTTACAGAGGTTGAAGGCACAGGCTCTTCCATCAAGACTGGGGCGCAACAGCAGGGAGGCAGTCAAGAAACTAGAACTCTATCCAGGTGTGGTGGAACCCACTCTGCATGCTAGCTCTTGAGAGGTGGAGAGAGAAGTTCGGTGAGTTGAGGCTTCATGATGGAACACTGTCACAAAACTCTCAAGGGCCGGGATGTAGTTGAGTGGTACAGTACTTGCCTACCCTTTAGAAGGCCCTGGGTTTGACC
>PVHP010050267.1:0-11878 GCA_004024765.1 Zapus hudsonius
TCATGCTTTCCTGAGGTCTCATCCCCAAACACCAAGGGTAAACATGTTCTTCTATGCTTACACTGTGCTCAGCTGTCCTTGATGGTAGAGCCGTTCAAGTCACAGGGCCTGACACCCGAGAGAAGGAGAGGTCCTTATAGCATCCATGAAGCACGAGCTCGAACTGCCTGAAGGCCTCCCCTGGATTCCTCAGTCATGTGAGCTAGTGCACTGTTTTATTTTGCTAAAATCATGGTGAGTTGGTTTGTCTTTCTTGCAGTGGAGATCTACACAGGGATCTAAATGACCTTCACAGAGCAGGTGTCATTGTGCTGGATGTTTAAACCAGTGGAGATTTGGGTAGGAGTGAAGGAATCTAGACAGGAATGTAGACGGGAAAAGTTGAGGGGACAGGGGACAGGGGACCTCTGCTCCCCACAATACCAGCCAATGTTCCAGAGAACCCATGAGGGACCCTTCAATCGGATAGGGATGTGACCTGACAACCTACAGAAACTTCTGGAAAGACACCAGCATCACAGTGGCTTCTGATGAATCAGCTCTGAGAATGAGATGGCTGATGGGCTTTTCACTGAAGACACATCACCTGTAACTTCAGTTTCTTCCCAAAAAGTGCCTGGGACAAGGAAGCTACACAGCTCAGCTGTCTCCACCATGGCTCATGCAACTTCCGTTCATGAAAAATCTCACTGTGAATCAATAATTATATCATCTCCCAACTTAATCACAGCTTCAAGTCTGTTCTGGTGCCAAGACACACACACACACACACACACACACACACACACAGAGAGAGAGAGAGAGAGAGAGAGAGAGAGAGAGAGAGAGAGAGAGAGGGGAGATAAGGGATTTCTTGATTGCCTCCATGGTTTTGGAAATAGCCAGAGCAATCGTGCATAGAGAGTCTAGGTCTAGGCAGTAAAAGGCTTTGAGCAGGTCTGTCTCATGACCTCACCTGGAGACAGAGCCCCTTCTTCACTAGGACAGTGGCTTCCTCCAGGGACATTCGAAAGTCTTCAGTGACACAGATGGCATAGTAATTCTGCTGTCAGCCACGACTCATCTGCTTCCTTCCTTCCTACCCCTCACTATTTTATTTATGAAAGACTGAACCACACCAGACAGGAAATTCAACTCTTACCAGTTATCCACACACCAGGGCAACACTGCCTCCCAGCAGTCATCTCTGGGTGGGGGTGGGGCTGTTCCGAACATGTCCAAGAAGCCAAGTCACAAATTTGTGATGGAAAGGGGAGATACTTAGAGGTCAGCCTCTTCAGAGCCCCAAGCCTCAGCCCCTCAAGGCTGCTCCTAACTCCTAGGCTGAACCCCACAGGCCCTCATCCTCATGTCTAGGTCTTTAGTCCTGAAGTCTCAGGAAGGAAGGGCAGGGCACCCACCCCATGGCCTTCAGATAGTGTAAAGAACCCAATTCAGACACAGCAACCACAGATGAGGAGGACTTGGGGCCACTTACAGGAACTCCTAGTGTAGCTGGAGGCGTGGGAGAAAGCAAGCAGAAACCCAGATGCTGGAGGTTGGTGAAGCTGAGCCATCACAGCGGGGATACTCAGCAAGGATTGCACCAGGCAGGTGACAATACATTTCCTTTTCCCGGCTGTGTCCCCTGGCAGGTTCTGTACTGGACACCACCCTGACATGGTCCCAGTGGACCCTCCCACAATCCCATTTTACAGAGGAAAAAGTGAGGTTTAGCTAGGTGGTGAGGTACTGTGTAGAACAATGCCATCATTTGTCCACGCCCAGGTCAATTCAAGTCCAAGGCCAGTGTTCTTATGAAACACTGGATTTTAAAGTTTTAAATTATCTTGGAAGTGACTGTGTGACCACTCATGTCACTTGGCCCTACAGACCTTCCTGTAGCAAATGGACTTCCTTCCTCACCCTCTCTAAACCAATTCCAACTGACTTCTGCAAGCCACCTACACTCCAAGACCTATAATTAAGAAAAGAAGGAAGGGAGCTGGAGAGATGGCTTAGTGGTTTAGGAACTTGCTTGCCAAGCCTAAAGGCCCAGGTTCAATTCCCCAGCACCCACATAAAGCCAGAAGCACAGAGTGGCACATGTATCTGGAGTTTCTTTGCAGTGGCAGGAGGCCCTCGTGCGCCCCTTCTCTGTCTCTCTGATGGCAAATAAATAAAAATATTTAAAGAAAAGAATGAAGAAAACTATGTCCAGAAGGAGTGGGGCATTCCAGAACTTGGGGTGGGGTGTTCTGAGGCCAGAAGGCTCCCATTTCTGCTCATGACCTGGACCCAAACTGATGCCGCCAAGACCAGCGCTCTACCCACAAAGCCACATCCCCAGCTCCAGGAACCATTTTGTTTTTATACGAGTTCAAACGACGAATTAAAGCTTGTTCTTATTGTGTCTCTGTGTGTGTGCTTCACTTTCTTTATTGTCGTGTTTCTCCTCCACACAGAAGTAAATAAAATAGAACCCAGGCACCTTGCTTCCTGCCCACGCAGGCAGATGTGTGGTGTGCAGATCACAGTGTGGAGAAGAGAGCTGCAGGGCAGGAACTAGACCTCCCTCCTTCGCTTAATGGTGATAATTACACACTGTAAACAGTCTCCAGTGTAATTAAGGCTGGAGGCCCGGGCTGGGGCCTCACACCCACTGAGCCAGCTCATCTGACAGTGGGGGCTTGACCTCAGCTAGCTCCAGATGTCTGGATGCCCTGGGGACAAGCTGTGGTCTTCTCACTCCCGCACTCTACATTTTCCCAGGTCATCTGCCTTCTGATGGCAGCCACGCTGAAGCCAGGAGCCCATGTCGGAGTGTGTGCCCAGAAGGAAGCGGCCGGGGCCCCAAGAAGCCTCCTGGGTGGGAAGGCTCTTTCTTGGATGCCATAGACCTAGGTCTAGATTAAACCCATCCTTTCCACTTCTCCTTCCCTGTAGCCCCCAGCCCACTCCTGTTCCAGCCCTAGGTCTGCCCCATGTTCCAGTGTCCCCCACTCCTCTCTCTCTTTGGGGGGCACATTCATGTGTTTATGTGTGTGAGTGTAGCAGCTAGAGATCGGCATCAGATGTTTTCCCATAATCTCTTTCTGCCTTCTATTTTGAGACAGAGCCTCTTGCCCAGAGATCACCCATTCAGATAGAAAAACAAGCCAGGAAGTCCTAGGGTCTTTTTGTCTTCACCTCTGTGTGCTGGGATTACAGGCATGTGCCACTTCATCCAGAATTTAAATTATGTGAGTGCTGGAGGTCCAAACTCAGGACCTCATCCTTGCAAGGCAAGCCCTTGATCTACATCTCCCCAGCTGCCCCATCTCTGACATTTTACCCAGTCATTCACTGGTTCCTTTATTCCTTCATTCTAAGTTGGGAATGTCCCATGACGCAGCCCTTCACTATCACTGAGACCATTGATTCACCCTCTAGAATGTTTTCCACATCACCCCACCTCCATCATCTCCTCACTAACAACAGCAGACACTCCCCCACCTCCCGGTGTTCTCACCAGCTCTTCTGGATTGAGTCTAGAAGAAACTTATTCAACCAGGTCTTACCTACAACCTTCCGAGAGCCAACTGAACACGGATGTGCGCACACAGAGAGGCCAGAGGTTGATATTCAGCATCTTATTCAATGGTTCTCCACTTTTTATTTTTGAGACAGTGTCTCTTGCTGAACCTGGAACCCACTGATTTCTCTAGACCAGCTAGCCAGTGAGACCTAGGGGTTCCCTGCGTCCACCTTCCCAGCACTGAAATTACAGGTGCGTGCCACCATGCCAGGCTTTTCCATGGGTGCTGGAGATCTGAACTCGGGTCCTCATGCTTGCAGGGCAAATGCTTATCAACTGAGCCATTTCCACAGCCCCCCTTTCTGGCAATGTTTAAAGTTCTATGGTAACATGACTTCCCCTGGCTTATCTATTTCTGCATCTGTGGTGTTGGGAACAGGCCTTGCCTACAGCAGACCTGGGGAAATGGCTTTTACTTTCCACCTGGGACATATGAGGCAACATATCACCTTATTTATTTATTTATTTATTTATTTATTTATTTATTTATTTATTTATTTATTTATTTTGTAAACTGCCTTGACTATTCTACTTTGGTTTGACTCTTCTCATTTGTCACTGCTGTCATTTGAGTTCCAGGTTCCTTGAGGGTTACAGAAACTGAAGACAGCTACAAATTATTTGACATTCCTTCCACCCATTGAGTGGTCAAGTTCAGGTTCTCTCCTTTTGAATCTTGGCTGCTGGGGGCTGATTTGAGCAGCTGTGTGCGGTGACTGATACCACCTAGAGGCTTTCCCTTGAGGAAGGGCCATTTTCCTCCACCTTCTTCTTAGGACCCTGGGTCACCATGGAGTCTGACTACCTTGGTGTCAATTCATGTGGTTTGTATCTTTCCAACCAAGATCCCAGCAGGCTCTGTCCATGTGTCCCCACCATCAGTGGCTTTGGTCAGCTGGGATGCTGGGACAGCATTTTACATAGCGGTAGGTGCCCAGGGCAGGGCCACCTTGACCTGGACAGAGGGGGTGATGTCATCCATCATTTCAAAGATGCTGCTCCATCCCCACTGGTCACAGGCACCCATCCTCTCAGGAGAGCCCCTGGGTGTAAAAGTCAGCAGATCCAGGCTTCGCTGAGAGCTGAGAGCGTCTGGCCCACAGGGCAGAAACCTTCCTTTGGTTGTGTGTTTTGGCAGGCTTGTCCCTGCAGTCTTATTTTTCCAGAACAGACTGTCGGTTGGTTTTCATTACCCTTTTAACTGCTGGAAAAGTTTAAAATGCAAGCCTTGTATTTTAAGCCCTTGAATTAAGAAGAGGAAGAAAACTATGTCCAGAAGAAAAAGAGCATTCCAGAACACGAGGTGGGGGTGCTCTGAGGCCAGAAGGCTCCCCTTTCTACGATGGCCTGGCTCCAGACTGGAGCCGCCGCTGACTTGGTCCTCTGCCTCGGCTTCCATAGAGTGTGGAGGGGAGGTCATGTGGGGTGTCGATGACTTTACCTGAACGTCTGAAACTGTCCCCTCCACTGCTGTGGAGGTCAAGGAGCCCTGTCCTGGTCGCCTGTGGCTGTGCTCTGATGGCTGAGCCAAGGCGGTGCTCCAAACTGAAAAACAAAACAAAAAACAAAAACCCCAGGATGTCCTGGCCATAGAAAGGTTCTCACGGTGTGTTTCAGACAGTGGAAGAAGGCTCAGAAGGGGGACCAGGAAGGGTCCGCTGCCACGGCCACATGTGTGCACAGAGTAGGAAGACGGTGACACATGAAATATGAGAGGCTGGCGACTGGGACCTTGAGGATCAGAATCTCCCTCCCTCCTTCCCTCCCTCCCTCTCTTCTCCCACCCTCCTTTCCTCTCTCTTCCCTTCCTCCTTCCCTCCCTTACTCTCTCCTTCCTCTCTCCTCCCTCCCTCTTTCCCTCCCTTCCTCTCTCCTTCCTCCCTCCTTTCCTCCCTCCTTCCTTCCCTTCCTCACTCCTCCCTCCCTCCCTCCCTCCCTTCTCATTCCTTCCTCTTTTTCCTGTCCTTTCCCTTCCTTCCCTCCTTTCCTTTTTTTTCTGTCCTTCTCATTCCTTTCTTCTCCCTTCCTTCTCCTCCTTCTTCCCCCCTCTCTCTCCCTTCTTCCCCCCCTCACAGGGATACCATAAGCAGCCCAGTCTGATCTCAAACTGGATATCCTCCTGTCTCCTCTTCCTCCTTCCAAGTCTCTTCTCCCAGTGGGTGACGGTGCATTTAAACAGCCTTGGTTTCCTTGTCTGTGAGGTGATGGTGGTGATAGGTGGCCCTGGATCCTCCCCCATTTCTGCCAAGGCTCGCCAAGGTGACCTCCAGCGATCACAGAGCTGGGCTGTGCACATCTTTCCTCAGCCCACATGCCATCCTGTAATCTTCGGCTCTCGGTCCTGTAACATCTTCTCCCTGGTAAAAGGCAAACATGGAGAGAGCCAGGTCTCCTCAGGCTCCATGCTGGGCTGTCACGGAATGTTTCATAAACATTCATGAGGAGGAAGGGGGAGTTGGGAGGCCTTCGAGGCAGAGCCTTGCTCTCCTGAGAGCTGGTGAGTGGCAGGGCATCTCCAGGGAGGAGCTGAATGAGAGGAGAGGAGGATCTTCATGGCCTCAGGTGGAAGTGGGGGGCTGTCTGGTCACTTATGTGTCCATTGCTGCTGCCCCCAAACCAAGCCTTCCACTGCCTAAGCTGGGAGGAGGAGAGATGCAGGGTAAGGAGGTGCTGGAGTGAGTTAGCGCTACATTCCTGGGATGAACATCCAAACCAGGCCCAGTTTATAGGAAAAACAGTTCATTTCAGTTTACAGATTCAAGGGGAAGTTCCGTCAGTGGCAGAAGCTGGCTCTCCTCACAGATTCAATCAGAGAGACCCCACCAAAGAGCCAGGGCTGCAAATAAGCACAAAACATCAGAGACCCAGGCAGAGATCAAACCAGATCTGCACACCTTTAGGATAGAAATTAGATCCAATCCCAAATAGACTTTAGGACTGGATCCCAGGCCCCGCCCACATCGACACCTCTTACAGCCAGGCAGCTGGAAATCCAAGTTACAGGCTCTAATAAAATGTCTGAGTCTATGGGGGACATCCATTCAAACTACTCAGGAGGTATGGTTAGGACAATGGCACCTTCTCCTACACAGCTGAGACTAAGGAGCAGCCCGCAGGGCCAGTCTCCTGCCAGGGGCACTGGGCTCGGTTTCAAGCTGTCAGGATGGCTGGTGGAAGTTAGTCACTGGGGGCAGGCTTTGAGGGTTCTGGCCAAGCTCCTTACTTTCTGGTTGGCCAAGATGTCTCCTGCCATGATGGACTGAAACCATGAGCCAAAATCAATCCTTCCCTTGAAAAAATAAATGCCCTGAGGACTGGAAGGAATGTTCCCTCAGGTATTAAACTCATCTATGCAGGTTGTGCCCATCCCAGGGTACCCCTCAATTCCTTTGAGGCTGAAGTCTCCAAGTTGTAGTGAGCCATGCATGGTCAGGGAGCCTATGGCTTCCATGGAAGGAGTAATCACAGGCAGCCCGGAGAGGCGAGAGGCTGGTACAGCGGGCAATCTGGGGATCTTGCGAAAGGGGCCCCCACCACCCCCACCCCTCCCAGGAAGCTGTCTGACAGGACTTAATGAAAAATCTTTTAATCTTTGTCACTGTGGGTAGGCAGGGAGGCCAAAAGTCTTGATGTTTTAAAGGGAAATTTTAATTAGTATGTAAATTGGACTCCTAGCATTCAAATGTCATCTGCTAAGTAAATGTTGCTGGGCTCTGGTGCTCGTATTTATTTGATCTGTCCTGCCAAGGTGCCTTTGTGGCTTTCTTGGGTGTGTAATAACAGCATTTCAAAAACAGAATGAAATTCCCCCTCCGCTGTGGTGCACCGGGGCACGGCCACTGCCGGCGATGTGAGTGGAATATTTTAAGGAGGTTGTGAGTGAGGCTCGGTGGCTGCGCTCACATGTCCTCCTGCCTGCCTGTCTGTCGGGGATGGTGTCTGGGACTTGCCAGGAGACCCTCTCATCTCTGAATCCAGACCCACAACAGTACCTGGAGACATGGTGGCTCCAGCTGGGGGCTTGGGGTTAATGGCCAGTTACCGGCTGTGATCACCCAGGGGCTCCAAGGGGGGTATTTAAGTGGACATAAGTCACATCAGTGTCCAGAACATCCATACGGTACCCTTCAGCAAAGACAGGGTGGAAGAAGATGACCAGTGGCCACATTCCCTAAATTCCAAGATAAATGATTTCATGACAGGTATCCAAAAAGCAGGAGAGAACTTGCCAGCCCTGGGATGGAGTGACTCCCATTGTAAGAAAGCAGAGTGTGTCCAAATGTCAGTAACTCGCTGCTTCTTATGCATATGGCCCTGCCAGGGCCCTACGTGGCTCATGTCCTACAATGATGAATCATTCATTTCCCAGCTGCATCAAGACAGCAGGTGTACTCCAGGTCTAACCTGGCTGTTTGTGAGAGTGTGCATGTGTGCATATAGGTATGCGTGCAGGCACCTGTGGGTATACCTGTGGGTGTGTGCATGTGTGCATTTAAGTATGCTTGTATGCACCTGTGGGTGTGTACATGTGTGCATATAGGTATGCTTGTATACACCTGTGGGTGTGTACATGTGTGCATATAGGTATACTTGCATGCACCTGTGAGTGTACCTGTGAATGTGTGCATGTGTGCATATAGGTATGCTTGCACGCACCTGTGGGTGTACCTGTGGGTGTGTGCATGTGTGCATATAGGTGTACTTGCATACACCTGTGGGTGTACCTGTGGGTGTGTGCATGTGTGCATTTAAGTATGTTTCCACACACCTGTGGGTGTGTACATGTGTGCATATAGGTATGCTTGCATGTACCTGTGGGTGTACCTGTGAATGTGTGCACATGTGCATATAGGTATGCTTGCATGTACCTGTGGGTTTGTGCATGTGTGCATATAAGTATGCTTGCATGCACCTGTGGGCATACCTGTGGGAGTGTGCATGTGTGCATATAGGTATCTTGCATATGCCTATGGGTGTAACTGTGGGTGTACCTGTGGGTGTGTGCATGTGTGCTTATAGGCATGCTTGCATGCACCTGTGGGTGTACCTATGGGAGTGTGCATGTGTGTGCCTCAGAGTAAATATTCATGTGTGTGTGCATGAGAATGTACACATGTACCATGTCTGTGGGTCTGCTTGAAGGTGTATGAATATGGGGGTGATAAAAAAGTTTATACATGCATGCACACATGCGGGAAAATGTGCATGGATCTGGGTGCTCATGGGTGCTGGTGTGCCTGTGAGCACATGTTAAGATAGTTCTTCCCCGTCCAGCGCTGAGCAGATGCAGATCAAAGCCTGGCACCCTCACCCAGTGGTCTTCATCCCAGCTCTCACTGGCCCTGGCATAGCTATTGAGAAGGGAGGCATTTTTGGAGTCCCGGATGAGTTGGGCTGGAAGTGCCCTGAGTGAGCTGGTCCTCCCATTGGCCAGAGCTCGGTGCTGGGGCTGAGCTGTGAAGGACAGTTCCGCTGACCCAGCGTCCTTGATGTGGGAGGCAGGACAGACATGCTGTGAAGTTCCTGCTATCAGAAAGAAGAGGCTGCTACCAGGGGATATCAGTGCGTGTAGTGAGCAGGTGTGCAGGGCAGGGCCAGCTCCTGGAGGGATCACTGGAGAGCGGGTCAGTGAGAAGCAGTCAGTCTGCTACAGAGACGATGTGAACCAGAAAACAGTGTCCCAAGCCTTTGTGAAGAGCAGGAGTGGGGATGTCAAAATGCCAGGCTGCTGTGAGCATTAGCTTTGCCTTCTGCACACCTCTTACTTCAGCTTTGGGTGACAGGAAAGCTCATGACCAGAAGCTGGGCCCACACACCCATCACCTCCCCTCCCCTGAGGGGGAGAGTGTGTGCTGTGACCCCATGAGGTGGCATAACTTCTCTCTCAGCCCAGGGGAGTCTAGGCATGTTGTTCACTCCAGGTAACCCATTGCCCCACCCATCTGTCCACCCAGTTGATATGTCTTTAGGGAAAACTACCTATGTGCAATTGCTGCTCAAAGTTTGGGGATTTGACCAGAGAAAGACAGGCATCTGACATCCAAAAGGAAAAAGATACAGGTAATCAAGAAAAACAGCAGGAACCCTTTGAGTGGAGGGGAGCACTGCAGATGGAGCAACAGCTTTCACCTGGAAAAGGGGGTTCAGGGAACCCCCCAGGTCAGTACAAAGACCAACTCAAATGCCTTAATCAAATGTGTGAGGAGCCAGGGCAAGTCCGTCCCTTGCACCACCATTTCTGGCTTTCTACGTGGGCTCTGGGGACTCACACTCGGGTGGGTCTTCATGCTTGCTCAGCAAGCACTTTACACACTGAGCCATTTCCAAGCCTGAGAACTTTATTCTCAATGACATACTTGGTGGCTGGTCATTGGGTGGACAGTGGAGATCGACGCCAACCACCACAGGTCAGCATCCGCATTTTTTTCCCACTGCTGGGTACGGCCAGGGAGAGTTTTGTTTTGTTTTGGTTTTTCGAGGTAGGGTCTCGCTCTAGTCCAGGCTGACCTGGAATTCACTATGGAGTCTCAGGCTGGCCTTGAACTCACGGAGATCCTCCTACCTCTGCCTCCCAAGTGCTGGGATTAAAGGCGTGCGCCACCACGCCCGGCTCAGGGAGAGTTACTCTCTCGTGAGACCTGACATTCCAGTGTCTGGACAGCACTGAATGGGTGTTTCACATGCTCCATCTCTAAGTCTGGTGACACGTACAGTGGCCTTCCTGGAGCCATAGGAAATCAACAGACACATTTAGAAAACTCAATGTAAAGTTTTGCTGCTTTTTTGTTTTTCTAAATTAGTTCCCAACATTTAGCAGTTGACTTCACTTCCAATCCTAGCATTCATCTTTTCTCGAGGAGGGCCACTCAATCTTAATTTTAAAAATACCTGCGTCTATAGGGCCATACCGTCAAACCTCCACGACCTGTTCAGCAATCAAGAATAGGGTGCTCTGCCCACCCCTACTCTTGTGGTCTTCTTTCCATGAAAGAGAATTTTCCAACCTTGGCACTATGGATATTTGGAGGCTAATTCTTTGTTGTAGAGGCTGTCCTGGGTGGTGTAGGGCGCTTAGCAGCCAGGAGCCGCACACCCCAAGATTCACAATCCAAATATCTCCAATTATGGCTGATTGTGCCCAGTGAGCCCCACATGGAACAAGGGATATGTCACCTGAAGTGCAGGAGACCTGAAGCTCACTAGCCTTTCCTGAGGGTCTGTTCCTAACCAGGATCAGAACACTTGACAGGCAGAGCGAAGGAACCCATGAATGAGAGAGAATGAACACATCAGTGACAGGTAGAGAGAATGAACATGAGTGACAGGTAGAGAGAATGAACGAATAGTGACAGGTAGAGTGAATGAGCGCATGAGCAGACACAATCCTCCCAAGGATTTGCAATGGGAGGGTGTCATGGTTTGATCCAGGTGTCCCCCACAAACAAATGAATGTGTTCTGATAGATCAATCCTCAGCTGATGGCAGTTTGGGTTTTACAACCTCGATGAAGCTGTGTTGTCGGGGGCAGGCTTATGGGGTTATAAGCCAGCTTCCCCTTGCCAGTGTTTGGCACACCTTCCTGCCGCTGTTTGCAGCACTGTGGCAGAGGTGATGTCCAGCCCTCTGCTCATGCCATCGTTTTCCCTGCCAGGATGGAGTCTCCCCTTGAGTCCGTAAGCCAAATAAACCCATTCCTCCACAAGCCGCCTTTGTTTGGGTTCTTTCTGCGCAGCAACTAGAAAGCTGACCACAACAGAGGGGCAGGCTTGGGAGGGCAGCCCCAAGTTTCCAGCACACCTAGGTCTGGTCACATGGACATCGAGTGTCCATCATCACTGGCCCTCACCTCACTGGCCAAGGACAACTGCAGGCAGGACATGTTGGCAAAGACAAAGGGTAGCCCTCCATCCACGCCAGGGACCTGGAATCTGATGACTCCCTCCAGCTCCCCTGACAGACGGAAGGAAACCGAGGCCGGCTGGACATCTGAGCCGCTGTGTAAGTCTATTTGCGGAAGCTGTTCCCACAGCTGCAGGCGACTTGACTTGCAGTGCTGAATGATGGGCTTAATGGAAAAAAAGCAGGAACTTCTCCATCTGTTCTTGAAAGATAAGTCCTGTTCCATGAATCAGTGAGCAACAGAGACCCAAGGAGCTTGGATAGATGGGAGAACAATTCGGGCCAGTGACAGCCAATCAGCACTTAGATCCCATAGTACTAGCCTCATTTGAGCCTCCTGGCAATGAGACCAAAGAGAGTGACTGGGGAATTAAGATGTCACCCAAGTCCTGCCACAACCCCCCACATGCTCTCCACAGCCAC
>PVHP010050268.1:0-11870 GCA_004024765.1 Zapus hudsonius
CAGGCCAGATTGACCCATTTTCCAGCTTGTATTGTGGCCAGACTGTGTTACAATAAAAAATTAATTTAGATGGCTTGATGTCATTCTGAAGGTTTAGAGTTTTGAGGTTCTTTAGAAGGCAGGCCAAGGGAGTGGCAGGGAGAGGTTTCAAGGTGCAGTTCCCCATGATGAGAGGGGGAGAATCGGGGAGAGAGAGAGAGAAGAGAAGCAAGGTGTCCCAAGACCGATGGATCAAGCCAAAAGGCGCCCCTTTAGGCCCAATCACAATCGGGGAGAGAGAGAGAGACCCAGAGGTGACGAGAGTGCGTCTTTCTCGAAACCTGGGGTCAGCCCAAAGGGCGAGAGGGCGAAGCCTGGCGTGCCGGCACGGCTTAGAGACAGAGGCAGGAGCCGAGATCAGGCTAGCCCGAGATTTTAAGGACACACTTACTGAGAAATGAGGAGGAAGAGAGAAGAAAGGGCCAAATCATGGTGGGCGGGAAAGCTGGCAAGCGGGCAGAAGGTCCGAGGCTTTCAGAGGGTCGACAGCAGCTCGGTGGTCGTGTGGTCTGGGAAGGGGGTCCGGTCACCCAAAGGGGCAATCCGGGGTGACCCCCTCCCGGGTTTCGGCACCAGATGTTAGAATGGAAATGACCACGAGAGACCACTCTGAAAGGAAAGGTTTTAATAGGAGGAAAAGCGAGCTGCCGGGCATTTTTCACCAAGGGTGGCGAAAAAAGCACGCGAGGCAGGTTTAGATCAGGGTTTTAAAGGGAAAAACGTTCAGGTTGGGGTCTGGTTGGTCACATGAGGTTGGGTGCGGGGCTCAGGGGGTCACGTGCTCTCAGGATCAGGAGGGGGTCGGAAGGACAGTCTCTCAGAAGGACAGTCTCTCAGGCCAGGTGTTGTTTCTTGTTCATGAGAGAAAGTCTTTATCTTTGATCTTTGTTGATACTGAGTCTGGGTTGGGAAGAGGATCAGGGTGCAGCCTGAATTCCAACCTTACAGAGACCAGATGCTAGGGAAATTAAATTCTGTCTTTCTTTACTGGTATGATTTTGGGTTTCTACCTCTTTTTTGGGTAATATGATTTTTGCCTAAATGCAGACTACTAAAACTATTTTCTTTTCCAATATGCCAGCAAAAGGTATATCTGCATACCGCTATAAGGTGTGACTGAGGCGACGCTCAGCTATTCACTGAGGCCGGCCAGGCTGCAGGGGGGATGGGACCAAATATATATATATATATACAAAAAATGGCTTAAGGATAAATTAAAATTAATGTAATTTCTAATAAATTGTGAAGCCTTTCTATGGAAACCTTTGTTCAGTGAATTAAGCCTTGTAACACATGTGGTATTTTCACAGAGCTGAGACAGGAGAATGTCAAAATGCTTAATGGACTAGTAAAAATTTCCTGACTAGTAAAAATTTCCTTCTGGGTTGTTCAAAGGCATTTTCCTGATTCTACCATGTTTGGATTTTAACTATGGTACAGACTTATGTTTTCCCAGGTTAACCCTGACCAGTTTTGAAAATTCTACCAATGGGTGAATTGTCATATGTTTTCAAAGGTAACATTCTCAAATATGATAAATGTAAATGTAGCTTGTCTCAGAGATCATTGTTTTGCCTATACTGTTTCAAAATGTTCAACATGAAATTATTAACAGAAGATATCTTACCCAAAGATTATAAAATCTATAAATATGTGCTAATAAGTATTATAAGGTTTGTCAGTTTTCTTAAAATTATATTCATAGAGGTGTTACATATAAGAAATGCCTTTTAATACCGGAATATATTTTCTACTATTAGGTAAAGGTTAAGTCAGATTGGTATGATTTCTCTAAATTCTATATAAGGTAAATATGTGTTAGACGCCAATTCTATAAGAGCCATCTATATGTACTGGTTCTCAATCTTGGACTAAACAATAATAGAAAAATCAAGATATTATTGTGCTCAATCTGACTCTGTATTCAAAAGAGCTCATTGGATACAGACCCAGAAACAAACATACTTTCCAATACTTCCTCATAAACCCGTCTGGCCAACTGGTTTATGACGAATGTAAAGGAAATAAATAAACACAAGGAAATTTATATCTTCCTTATGATGCTAAAGTCCATGATTATGTAGGTGAACTGAGTCAAAGAGAAAGACATAAGGTTTCCTTTCTTGTTTATTGCTCAATGGTTAGATACGTTGTCTTCTGTAAATGCTATATGTTTTCTGCTTGCTTCTAAAAGAAAAAAGTCCCTAAAATGTGTCTTTCTTATAAGTTTGTTAAGGACCAGGTTGTTCAATGGTTAGAGACACTTTTCAATGGTTATACTCATTTGGCATCCTTAGAAAGAAAAGGATCTACACCTAAATTCTGGCAAATATGGTAAGTGCTTGGGTTTTTGCAAAAGGACTAGTCATGATAAGCTTTAGAGGAATGACCACCACAGGTCAACTTTAAGTACTAAATGATTCTCTAGCCTAAGTTTTTATAATCAGAGTGCAACTGTTCTTTTGCTTATAAGACCATGTAAACTGACCACTGCTACCACTGGACTTGATCACTCCAGTTATAGTTTTTGGCTCACTGACTTCTAATTCTAGTCCTAGCTAAAGTGATCAACCCATGAGTTAAGAAAAAAGAATATTTAAAACTAGTTCCAGGGCTGGAGAGATGGCTCAGCGGTTAAGGCACTTGCCTCCAGTGCCTAAGGCCCCAGGTTCAATTCCCCAGTACCCATATAGGTCAGACCCACAATGTGGTGGCCCTGGTTCTCTCTCTCTCTCTCTCTCTCTCTCTCTCTCTCTCTCTCTCTCTCTCTCTCTCTCTCTCTCTCTGTATCTCTCTGCTAGAAAATGAATAAATAAAATATTTAAAAGAAACTAGTTCCGTCATTAGGCTTGCTTAGAGTTTCGAGCTGTTCTTAAGGAAATCAGATCAATGAGTTATTAAAAACACCTGATATAAACTTTATTCTCCCTTCTATGGTTACTTCCCTTTTAATTCATGTCTCAACAGTGATTCTATATAATGGGGATAAGAGGAAATTGTGAATGCTAGATATGTATGAGGTGCTAAGGAGAAGGAATTTTTTTAAGGAGAAGGAATTTTAGTGGAACTTATTAAAGGAATACATAGAATGGTATTTTTTGAAGGTACTAAGTAAAGATATTTACTAAGAGGATTTTCTCTCAATTGTAACTGAGAAAAATATAGAAAGAATTGCAGAAGGAACTTGAAAGAATGATAGAATGTAATGGGTAAGTGATAAGAGGTGATGAGAAAGATGCAAAAAAGAAATGGACTCAATTTCCTTTTATAAGAGATGCTAATAACTATTAAGATTTACTGGGTGTAACATTCTTAATCTCTGCACATGGTATTAAACCATGCCTCACATCCCTAGACTTAAAATGATTATAGATTTCCCTTGAAGAAAGCAACAGAGCCATAGTTCCAAAGCCACCCTAAAGCACGCAAGATTGGGGACCTATATACCAGACTCCCACCAACCAGAGAAATGGGAATGAGGTCCCCAGCCACCTCCCCCAGCTGAGCTATTAGGTGAGCTAAGACAAGAGTATGTGTAGCCTCTACACTTATAAGCCTAATCAATGCCTCGGGTGCTCTCATATGCAGTAATATGGCACCCATGCTGGGGAGGTCTGGAGAAGTCGAGCTTGGGGGCTAGCCTCTTAGGGATAGTACGGAATTCCTGAAAGGGACCCCCCTTGCTTCAAGAAAACACATAGAGTGCACTATTTGTCTTCTTAGATTTGGGACTAACTCGAAATTTGGGACCCAGGCTCCTGTACAGAGAACACCCCAAATTTCTGGTCTCAGAATCGGTTTTCAAAGAGATGACCCCTCTTTTCCGTGAAGATAAGAATTATGAATTGGGCATAATTTTGATTCAATAATCTTCTGCTTCTTTTTCTCCATTGCTGTTTCAGGTAGAACATTCAGCCCCAAAAAGTCTCCACTTAGCACAGGGCAATTTTATAATAGACTGCCCATTGCCCTTCTTCAAAAACTGAAGGAGACAATTAGAAAAACATGCTAACTTATAAAAATTGGTGGCTAAACCAACCAAGAGCTTAAACAGCTGCTCTGAGGTCTAACTGGTGTTATTACAATTAAAAGCCAAAAGGGAACAAAAGGGAATAAATTTAAAAACTAAGACAAGGGAGATAAAACAAAAGGAATAAATAGCGTCAAAATATAAGGTTGCTTAAGGAAGGCCCCCTTCAGGAAAGGGGACATCACCAAGGATTGCTTCCTTGGTATACAGAGGGGGACACGTTGCGGAAACTGTCCCAAAGGAAAGTGTTGCCAGGCCCTTCCAAGACCTTATTCTAGATGCTAAGGTTTAACTATTATGGTTAAGGTTGTTCACCAATAGCTCACAAATACTAAATTGTTTATGGGTTAAGAAATGTACAAAAAGAATTCTTATGGCACTCACCCAAGCAAACTATATTTCTTTGTCAATATGTAAATTATTGGACAAATTAACTTTTTAAGGTAAAGGTTACTTACTGATATTAATTTTCTAAAATAAGGTTCTCACATCTAAAAACATTGTGGGTTTAGATGGTTTCTATTTGTTTATGCTAATCCCACCAAATGGTTATCATGGGACTTATGTAACTTTAAGGTTTAATTTCAGCCATTGTGGCTTCTATCCTCCTATTAGGTAAATAGGTTGAAGGAACTTAAGCTTTTATAAATTTCTGTCATGGATAAAACATAAAATTGTCTTATAGTTATAAGAATCTCTACTACATATCAGGCTAATTAGTGCCTAAAGCTAAACTAACAAAATTGGTTGTCAAAGGTTTTCTCTAGAAAACAGATTCACCAAGGATTATATTAAAATTCAGCTGTTCTGAATTGACAGGACCAGACTCTGCCTTATTGTGAGAAATCAGAGTCTCTATCTAAGATATTATTTCAACAATTGTCTTATTTTGTGTACTTAAACTAACTCTTTAAGACATATTCCCTACTCCAGGATACAAGTTCAGACATCTGAGGACAATTTGAATATCTAAACCCTCCTGGATAATTGGTATGTTTTCAGACATGGATGCTGTCTTGCTGGATGGTTCTTAACCTAATACTTCCAGGTTAGATCTCTATATTTGGACTTATTGCTAAAAATACTATCAAAACTATGTTTTGTCTATATTAACAGTCATGAGACATGGCCTGAACTGTTCCAAATAAATAAATCAAGGGTGAACAAGATAGACTAAAAGATTATACCAGTCTCTAATTAGATATGCCTTATTAGTCAATTGAATGTCAATATGGATATATCTATCCTACAGGGTTGATACAAATTCCTCTCTAAGTGTGTTAACTACCTATATAAAAGTCAAATCCAATTGGAGCCATGGAACAAAATGGGCTAATATTTTGGCCTCTGTTCCCGGGTCACAAAGGCCACAGGAGATAAAGGGGGGCCATACTGGAATGCTTTTACACTGCATCTCTGGATGTTACCTCTCCTTCTGAACAAGGAGAATATGGAAGCCCAGAAACAAATCAGTGTATAGCACAGATAGGAAAGTCCATTTGGGACAAATCGTCCCCCCCCCAGAGCCTCCCAGCAAGGGAGAAAACCAAGGTCAGCATGACCTGGACTCTGCCTCACTGACAGTGATAATGCTGAGGAAGCCATAGTGCTTCTCCCAGACCCCAATTCCTCCTTGGAGAGCCATCGTGACACCCAAAAGGACATACTTATTAAATCTTGGCTTATATCAGGTCTTAAACACTCAGAGAGAAATTTATTATTATTATTATTATTATTATTATTATTATTATTATTTTGGTTTTTCGAGGTAGGGTCTCCCTCTAGCCCAGGCTGACCTGAAATTCACTCTGTAGTCTCAGGGTGGCCTTGAACTCATGGCGATCCTCCCACCTCTGCCTCCCGAGTGCTGGGATTAAAGGCGTGCGCCACCATGCCCGGCTAGAGAAAAATTTATAACCAAGGATATATAATAATAAGTCTAATCGTCATAAGCCTCCAACCATCAAATGGTTTCTAATAGGATGAAATCTGAAATAAACATGTACTGGGCAGCTCCCACTGACACTAAAGGAGTTTGTGACACCAATCTCTGTCCCTGGCTTGCCCCAGGAAGAATTAAAGAATATATTTTAAAACTTGCTTAAATATAGAAAAGACAAGGTAAACACCTTAACATGCTCAATTTATTTACAAATTTAGCTACAGACAGACTATTGTCTGGCATGTTTATTCCTTCCATTGGAAAAGATACTACTAAGAAAATCTGCTAAATTCTAATTTCTAATAAGGAGAAAAATCACAGGGCTCTAAATGCCCTCATACCTACCTTAGGTGACACTTGTGCTGTTATTAAGATTAAATACTATACATATATTTCTCTTCTTAATAACTCTATTAATATGTATCATATGTTTTACAAGCCATGCAGGAACCATCTCAGACCATATTAGATGCTACAATGCCATTCGATAAGCAATTCTGGGGATGGATCTCGAGTTTCCACGATGGACAACAATCCAACCACTGAACCACCCTCTACTGGACACCCTATGTGGAACACTCCCCACTTCTGGGGGTAGATACCCCACCTCCTGCCTCACAATGTGAGACAGGACAAAATCTTGGCAATGTGACATATGGCTTAGGGGGGTCTCTCTTGGGCCTTAGCTAGGTACCCTTCCCTCTCTGAGGGATACCCCCAGCTGCAATAGCTTCGTGTCCTATTCAGCAGGAAATAGACGAGAGAGAGACTTCTTTGTCCCCATTCCCAACAGCAGTTGAGGTGTCCTCAAGAGAGGGGGGAATATGTGAGAGTTTAGGAGTGAGACCCCACACAAGGTTGCCAAGCTCCTCTTTTGACCCCTCCCCAGTCAGAGCTTG
Source organism: Zapus hudsonius (assembly GCA_004024765.1). Taxonomy (NCBI): domain Eukaryota; kingdom Metazoa; phylum Chordata; class Mammalia; order Rodentia; family Dipodidae; genus Zapus; species Zapus hudsonius. Next base: position 6,911 of record PVHP010050268.1, read on the forward strand.
CCATATGCCACTATTGAGTTTGCCTTGCTTCTTAATAGGTTCAAAAATGGTATTGTTAACTCTTGTTTCTTAAACATATATGTACTTCTTCTGGTACGTTTATTATTTTTTTAAACATGTATGTACTTTCTGATGCTTTTTTTTTCTAAAATTCACACCCCAGTTCCCTAACAGCAGTTAGGGTTATTTCTTCAGAGGGGGGATTGTGACAGTCATATGTCTGCAGGGACCACCCCTCCCCTTCCAACCCCTCCTCTTGAATGGGAGGTGTTTAATTAGAGCTACAACCTAGGTGCTAAAACTGATTGGTCAACTATAAACCAATCAGCTGTCTCTCTGACTCACCTGGGGAGGACTTAAAACTAGCTTCCCTAGAGGAAGTAGGCCCCCTCTTCCCCCACATGGCAATGGAGTAGGACTGCTGACCCAGGCCTCAGTGAGGTAAGGCCTGTACCCCTACCCCAGCTGGTGGCTGGGGTAGGGGGGCAGGCTCCAGACCTTTTCTCTCATGAACCTCTCTTTCTCATAAAGGGAGCTTTCTGTTATCTTTTCTTGGGCTGTTTATCTAACTAAATAATATAAGCTCTGTGAACTCTCTGACATGTGTTTTCCCCACACTGGTGGCAGGAGTACTCTATAACTTCCCACATGATAACTGGGAAATTTCCCCATCCAACTCCCCTTTTCCTTATCTACTAAATTAGAATAAATGTGTAATTAAAGTTTAATTCTGTCCCTGTGTATAATTCTTTGGCATTAGAGGACACTAACTCAGAGTAGGAGGAGGGGGAAGAGAGGATTCCAAAACTCTCCCCCCCCCCCCCCGTGTTGCTTACGAATATTCATTATCAGCAATCCATATCATAATGAAGGGAAGCTTCTAAAGTGAATAGAGCCCTAACACTGACAACTGCCTTTTGGCTGACCTAGCCTTCAGCCCACATAGAACATTGTCAGTTTCAGAGCCCTCACCCCTTTCCAAACAGACATTTTTTCAAAAGGCTTGCTCCTAACAGCCACCCAAACAACCTGGCTCTGAGAGCTCACACCTTCTTTTCCCTCCCACTGGTCAGTTCACTTCTACCAGCCCCCAAGCCTCAAGGGTATAAAAGTCCCCCCTCTTCTGTCCTTTTGGCCTCCCACTTCACCACAGGTGTGTAAATTCCCTTTGTCTTCCTGCTTAGCTTGCAGATATCTGTCTTTCCCACCGACAGGCATACCTTCTGTCTCTCTCCCACTTCTCTCCCTTTCCAATTCTCTTTCATATTCTCTCTCTTACTCTCTCTGACATACCCTCCCCATCTCCCTCCTGCTCAGCATGCTCTTTCCCTCGTGCTGTGGGTCCAGAAACTCTGGCATCTATGTGGCACCAGGAGACTCCCTTTTGTTTCATTTTTTGAGTTAGGGTCTCACTCTAGTTCAGACTGACCTGGAACTCACTCTGTAGTCCCAGGTTGGCCTTTAACTCACAGTGATCTGCCTACTTCTACCTCCTGAGCGCTGGGATTAAAGGCCTGTGTTACCACACCTGGCAACTTTCCCCTATTCTTAAAGCTACATCTGCCCCTATTTGGAAATTAATAAAGGACTTGGATTCATATTCTTCCCCAAGAAACATCTGACATACATCAGCTAAAACATTTTCTCCTCTGTGTGGCACTGGGGATTGAGCCCTCAAAATAAGATAGCTCAATTCTTAAATAATAAAACCAGAAGAGCTATCCATCCCAACAGATGTGCAAATAACTTAAAAACACAAGAAATAAGAAAAAGCAAGGCAACATGACATCTGAAATTTTACAACTAGGCAATAACTGAATCTAAAAATACTGAAATGGTTCAAATGTGACATAGAACTCAAAAGTCAACTTTTAGTGACTTTTTGAGACAGGATCTTGATGCAGGATTTTGGGGTTCAGGATCGGTTCCATAAATTTATGAACCCTAAGTTGTTTAACAAAGAATGGGTAAAAATTGACTCAAGAAGGATAAATTATGAACTGTAAAGTTATTTAGGGAGGAATCACAAATTTTGGGGTTTATTTAAGGGAAACTGGGATCTAGGAAGAAGGCCAGAGCAGAGTCCTAAGCACGTGGAAAGTAGGAAACATGCAGTCATGAGAAAACACAGCCTAGTCCATGAGATTCATGTAAGAGAAATGGCTGGGGAAGAGCGGTAAACACATGGAAGACCTATGTAGAGAGATTTTAGAGGAGATACACATGTGGTAGATCTGGAGTGTAAGGGAAATACACATGTGGTAGATTCAGAGACCAGAGGAAAATCATATATGTAATCAAAGTGAGAAGTTACCCCAAACTATAAAGCAGAGACAAGTAGAAAAGTTCCTCAGACCAAGAAACAGTGCTCTGCTCTCCCCCACCCAGTCAGACTGGGTAAGAAGGAAAGCCACTCGTGTATCCAAGCAGAGATCACAGAATAGAGTGAGGGGGTGCAGAGAGTGAAGAAAGGTTGGGAACAGCCTATATAGTCTATTGAAAAATGTATTCTTTCATCAGATTCAGGTATGTAAAGGGAAGACCCAATTGGTTGGTAGATTTGAAGGGCAGGCTCCAAGGCCTGCCCGCCTGGGTAGTGAAGCATGCTAGACTTTGGACAGGAGGGGGCACTGTAGCTATTGTAGCTGATTCATGAGTTTCATTCTTTTTTTAAAAAAATATTTTATTGTATATTTTATTTATTCATTTTCAAGCAGATACAGAGAGAGAGAGAGAGAGAGAGAGAGAGAGAGAGAGAGAGAGAGCGCACCAGGACAACCACCTTGTGGGTCTGGCGTATGTGGGTCCTGGGGAATAGAACCGGGGGCCTTAGGCACTGGAGGCAAGTGCCTTAACCGCTGAACCATCTCTCCAGCCCATGAGTTTCATTCTTGAGTTTCATTCGTGCCAAGATGGGTTGGCATGTGTCATGAGCATCTCCTGGTTCTTTCTTTTGGACTTCTGTTCCTAACTGAAAACTGTTTAAAAGAACCTAGCTTTCACCTATTTTTCCTTCATCCCCTCCCCACTCCCATAAGAAACTCTGACCTGCTTTCAGAGGGAACAGGATGCAGACTGCTCTGACTTCTTCAGGCTGAATGGGGTGGCAGGGTGTAGCAGTCAGGGTCTCTCCTAGCGGGGAGAGCTGTCTAGAAGCCCAAGAGAGAATCCTGTGAGCATGCATTTCGAGCTTCCCCAAGGAAGAAAGTTAAAAGTGTTGATGGATTGAGAATATGAGAGGGTTCCAGGAAGTGAGAAATGGGTATTAAAGAGAGTTATAACCATGATTACCCCCAATTTTAGAGAAATTACACAGGTAAAAGGCCTATGTGGTAGATCTGAAGTGTAAAGGAAATACGCATGTGATAGATTCAGAGACCAGAGAAAAATCATACATGTAATTAAAATGAGAAGTTACCCCAAAGTGTAAAGCAGAGACAGGCAAAAAATTACCCAGGCTAGGCTAGGAGTGGGGGTGGGGGTGGGAGCAAGACAAATGTGTGTCCAAGCAGCACAGGGTAGAGCAAGGAGGAACACACACACACACACACACACACACACACACACACACACACACACACACACAAGAAAGGTTGGGAACAGACTTTATATTTCATAGTAAATTTTCGTCAGAGTCAGGTATGCAAAGGGAAGACCTGATTGCTTTGTAGATTTAAAGGGGCGGGCTCAGGGGCCAAGCCCACCTGGGTCATGCTAGACTGTGGGCAGCAGGGGGCACTATAGCTGCTGTAGATGATTATAAGACACCAATTCCATTCATGCCAAGATGGGGGCGGGGGAAAAGGTGGCATTGGTTCTCTATGGGCCTCTGAGCCTAACTGAAACTGCCTAAAGGAGCTAGTTTTCTATTTCTCCTTCAATCTCACTATGTACCCAAGGCTGGCCTCAGACTGTGATTCTCCTGCTTTATCTCCCAAGTGATAGGATTAAAGGCTTATGCAAATAAACACAGTCTACTTCCTTCTTTTTTTAACTTCCTTATTTTCTTAAAGAATACAGTTTATGTTTATGCCCATATATTAATACTATTCTCACTTTTGTTCAAGAAGCTTCTATTTTCAGATGGTGTTGACCACTAAGGAGACTCACAACTTACCACAGTGCTGAGAAGCAGTGACAGTGGAGTGCTCAGCACTAAGAGAGACATCTCTATCACGCCCTCCAAGGCTCAGGGACCATTGTGGAAGAGGTAGTGGAAAGAATGTAGGAGCCAAAGGAAGGGGAGAGCTGCTTACAGTGCTATCCTCCAGACACAAAGTGGCCTTGATATTCATGACCTTATAGTGACTGACACTACCAACACAAGCTATGCCTAATAGGAGAAAATGATGGCATCAAGGTGGAAGACAGACTGGTCGGAAAGAAGAAGGGATTCAGTGGAGAGTGGGGTTGAAGGGGAGTTTGGTGAGAGGAGAATATGATCATGGTATATTGTCTATAATTACAGAAGTTGTCAATAAATAGTTCAAAAATAAAGAATAAAGTTTACTTCCAAGTAAGAGGTAGGGGCTAGAGAGTTTACTCAGTGATTAAAGGCTCTTGCTTGCAAACCCTGATGGCCCAGATTTGATTACCCAGTACCCATGTAAAACCATATACACAAAGTGGCACCTGCATCTGGAGTTTGTTTGCAGTGGCAGGAGGCCCTAGCACACCCATGCTCATACACTCCCTCTTTCTCTCTCCCTCAAATGAATGAATAAAAATACTTTAAAAATAATAAAACAAGCCAGGCGTGGTGGCACATGCCTTTAGTCCAGCACTCGAGAGGCAGAGGTAGGAGAATTACTGTGAGTTTGAGGCCACCCTGAGACTACATAGTGAATTCCAAGTAAGCCTGGGCAAAGTAAGAGGTAAAGAAAGCAGAGAAATCAGACTACTCAGTGAAGAGGGGACAAAAGTCTACATTTAAAAAAATATAACCATAGAGCCAGGTGTG
>PVHP010050269.1:0-11851 GCA_004024765.1 Zapus hudsonius
AGAGAGAGAGAGAGAGGCCATTATGAACACACACAGAATAGCAAAACTGGTGGAGGGGAAGAGATTTCTTTCCCATTTATATATCCTTAGGGTGGAGTCTTTCAACCCTATCCCAGACTTGTTGACTTCCTGAATGTCAGGAATTTCTTTCCTGCACTGTCCTCCCAGGAAGGGATGCTCATTTCTAGCCTCCCTGAGCTTCTTTCTATCCTTACCCCTACTGAGAGGCTGCCTTTTTCTGTGATCATCCTTAGAGACCCACAATTACTAAAGAGGTCAAGTAGACAACAAAACTTAGCCATCACAAGTCCACTGTGGTAGTTTTGAATAAATGTCCCCCAAAAGAATTAAGGGTTTCTTAAAATTATAAATTGTCTCCAGCCAGTTCTGGCTAGAGGAAGTGTGTCACCTTGGCCAGATCCTAGGGTTCAGCCCTAAGGTATTTCTGGGGTGGGTCTGGAATTTTAGCTAGACATATGCACAAAGCAGTCTGAGCTCAAGCCTGGAGTTCCTTTTGTGAGCTTGGAGTGTGCTTGCTTGTGGTGCTGGTGCTGGGCTTCTGTCTCTGTCTCTGCTTGCTTCTGTGAAAGGGGGCCAGCCTTTTTCCTTAACTTCCCTGGATCTGTTCAATAAATCTTTTCCTACCCAAATCGTGCCTGGTTTGGAGATTCATCCCAGTGGCGTGTGGCTTGACTACAACATCCACCCCTTATCAACTTGACATCAAACCATATCTCCTAACATCATACTTAATTTCCAGATGAAGACAGTAACAAGATCACAATTCCACCTAGCGATATAACTATCCCATGTACAACTGGAAATGCATAATTTCCCTTCAACCCAAGGCAAGGTTTCTTACCTGTGAGTTCTATAAAATCAAAACAAGTTACATGCGTTTTAACAAAATGACACAGACTAAATATTCCCACCTGCTATGAGGCACAACAAGGAGAGACTCTACCAATGCAAACTCAACAACCATTAGGCAAACATCTGCAGTTCAAGTCCGATATCACAAGTGACTATCCAATTCCGTCCCTCCAGCTTGGCTAAGTAGCTGCGAAAACTTCCAATCCAAGTCAGCAGTGATCCATGAGAGCCCTTGAACAGTCCTGGTAAATCCAAATCATCTTCTGGTCTCCATGCAAAACACAGTCCACCTTCCAAAGGCTTCACTGGCATCTCAGCAGCAATCCTGGAACCATGTGCACTTGGTGACCCATTTGTGCATTTCTCATGCTTCCAAAAGCAATACCAGGTATGTAGGACATAGCCGTGTTGTTAATTTAGGGACGAAATAAACCTTAAAGAGCAGGCTCCTTCCTTCCTTTCAGCTATTTCCTTTCCAAAGAGTTTGCACAGTTCATCACTCAGTCCTTCCTGGATGAAAGCGCCTTTGGCATCTTTTCCATTTCTTCAGTGTAGAGTAGCTGGGCCATCTTCGTTCAGATTGCTAATGTGTTGACCATAGCAGCTTCAGTAACCTAAAGGCAGTCTCTGTGCCAGTAAGTTAAACTTGCTTTGAGTTTTGTCGAAACTTAAATATTTAAATTCTCAGTTCCATATCATTAGCTAAGTAGGTCAGCCCATTACTTAAATTCAACCTTGATCAAGCTCTCTGTGCACAGGCAGCAAAATGTAGCCATCCTTTATTTCAGTAATGTAATTCCAATAACATTCTCTGTAGTCTCTCCCCTTAGAAAGTCTCCAAATACAATTCTCTTTATACTTAACGTTTCTGAATTCTCACCAGAATAGCCCATAAAACTTGGCTTACCACTCTGGAAGGCGTCTTCAGTTGCAAATACCAAGTCTATGTCCATTCCTTTAGCACACAAGTAAAAGAAAACCAAAATCCACATGGTCAGATTCATCTCATCAATATCACCCAATCCTGGTAACAAAACTGTTAGCCGGGCGTGGTGGCGCACGCCTTTAATCCCAGCACTCGGGAGGCAGAGGTAGGAGGATCGCTGTGAGTTCAAGGCCACTCTGAGACTACAGAGTGAATTCCAGGTCAGCCTGGGCTAGAGTGAGACCCTACCTCAAAAAACCAAAAAAGAAAAAAAAAACCCGTCATAGTCAGTTACACACCACTGGGATGAATCTCAAAACCAGGCACAGTTATGGGAGGAAAGGATTTATTGAAGCTACAGATCCAGGGGAAGTTCCATAATGGAGAAAGAGGCTGACCCCCTTTCACAGGTGTAAGCAGAGGGAGAAAGAAGCCATCACCAATACCACACACACAGAACAGCATAAAGGTGTGTGTGTGGGGGGGTTCTTTTTCTTTTATATAGCCTTAGGGTGGAGTCTTGCAATCCTATTCCAGACGTGTTAGCTTCTTGAGTCTCTGGAATTTCCTTCCTGTACTGCCCTCCCAGGAAGGCTGGTTCATTTCTAGTTTCCTTGAGCTTCTTTACATCCTGCACCCCCCTACTGAGAGGCTGCCTTTTCCTGTGAACATCCTCAGAGACCCATCCAAGATTACTAAAAAGTCAAGTTGACACCAAAATTTAACCATCACAAACCCACCCAGTTTATTGGATCAGTTCTCAGCAGTCCCACAATAGCAGTCTTTAAGCTCAAGACTCAAGAAACTAGTAACCACTCAGTCCACGTGGCTGGAGGCCTCAGCAGTCCCAATCCAGCACTGAAGGCGTAAAAGCTTTCTGGGTAGCAGCTGGTCCTCAGTTCAGGCTGGAAGGCTGAGGAGGCTTCTTTCCAATGCCAGTTAAGAGATGCATGACAGGGCTGGAGAGATGGCTCAGCGGTTAAGGCACTTGCCTCCAGTGCCTAAGGCCCCGGTTTCAATTCCCCAGTTCCCACATAAGCCAGACCCACAGGTGGTGGCCCTGGTGAGCTCTCTGTCTCTCTGTCTCTCTCTCTCTTTCTCTCTCTCTGCTTGAAAATTAATATATATATATAAAGAGATGCATGACAAGTACCAGCAACCAGGCAGGCAAGGAGTGGGGTGGAGGGGAGATTTCTTTACCCTTTGTATATAGCCTTAGGCAGGGTCTTACAACCCTATCCCAGACTTGATGGCTTCCTGAGTCTCTGGAATTTCCTTCCTGTACTGCCTCCAAAGAAGGGATGTTCATGTCTAGCTTCCCTGAGCTTCCTTGCATCCTGCCTTTCCTGAAAGGGACAAGAAAGTGGTAAGCCAAGCGTTATGGACTCTTCTGGTGAGAATTCATAAATGTTATGTATAAAGAGAATTGTATTTGGAGACTTTCTAAGGGGAGAGACATCAGAGAACTACCCAAGATAATTAAAAAGGTCAAGTTGACAACAAAATTTAATAATCACAGCTGGCATTAAAAGATTATTTGTAGGGCTGAAGAGATGGCTTAGCGGTTAAGGTGTTTGCCTGCAATGCAGAATGACCTGAGTTCGATCCCCCAGTGCCCATGTAAAGCCAGATGCACAAGAGGGCGCATGTGTCTGGAATTCATTTGCAGTGGCTGGAGGCCCTGGTGTGCCCATTCTCTCTGTCTGCCTCTCTCTCTCTCAAATAAATAATTAAAATATTTCCAAAAAAGATTATTTTTAAGAAAAAGAAATCTGGATCTAGAATAAGATAATTCTGTCTCTGTTATCTTTGTAAAGATTTTTTTTTTCGAGGTAGGGTCTCGCTCTAGCCCAGGCTGACCTGGAATTCACTCTGTAGTCTCAGGGTGGCCTTGAACTCATGGTGATCCTCCTACCTCTGCCTCCCAAGTGCTGGGATTAAAGGCATGAGCCACCACGCCCGGCTAAACAAACTCCAGATGAATGCACCACTTTATTTTTCTGGCTTTATGTGGGTGCTGGGGAATAGAACCCAGGTCTCCTAGGTTGTTGGGCTTTGCAGGAAAGTACCCTGGTGCTCTTTCTCTCTCTCTCTCTCTCTCTCTCTCTCTCTCTCTCTTTCTTCTTTGGTTTCAGAGAAGGAAAGAAAAGGACGTATAGAGAGCTCTTCTCATAAGGAAGGTGAGAGGGGGTAAAGCCCACCCTGTGACCGAAATTGGTGTCAGTCATAGATTCTGAGTGGGGGCTGAGCTAATCAGCCATAATACAACGTTTTGGGGCTGAGCTTGTTCATCCACAACGTCAGGATCAGATTTAAAACTTCCAGAATGCTGCTTCCCAGGGAGCTGCTTTAGGCAGGAGACAAGGAGAAGCCAGAGTCTTCTCTGGCCTCTAACGTAGTGAAGTCTGTTGGGCAGGCAGGCTCCAGGACATGTCTGCTTTTTACTTTGGGGACAGTTACTCTAAACTGCCTCAATTTCTGATGTTCTTTGTCCTATTTTGAGATCATCTATTTGTTTATATCTAGAAAATTTTAAACGAATGAGCATTTTACCTCACCTATGTCTAATCTGGTTAGACTATTTTTTTTTTTACCAGAGACTGTGAATTACACCTGCGATTATCACCTTATGTTGCACAGGACAGGGTTGTACCTGTGTCTAACGTAACCTGAATTTAGATGAAGTCTGTGTCCCGATATAAAAAAATTAAAGCATCTTTAATAGCATGCTAGAAATTTACACAAAATTATCCTTAGCAGAAATGTTTAGAATTAAAGATTTTTAGCATTGAATATTTACAGTTTTTTAAAAAAATTATATTTTATTTATTTATCTGAGTGTGAGAAAGAGGGAGGGAGGGAGGGAGGGAGGGAGAGAGAGAGAGAGAGAGAGAGAGAGAGAGAGAGAGAGAGAGAGAGAGAGAGAGAGAGAGAGAGAGAGATAATGGGCCACTGCAAATGAACTCCAGACACATGTACCACCTTGTGCATCTGGCTTTATGTGGGTCCTGGGGAATTGAACTCAGGTCCTTAAGCTTTGCAGGCAGGCACCTTAACGGCTGTGCCATCTCTCCAGCCCCGAATATTTACAGTTTTTAAAGTTTCCCCTTTTGGGAATCTCTTTCCATATCCCTGTTCATTTCTGGTAGACATAACAGGCCATCCATATAATACCTACGGTATCCCTTTATTTTCTAGTTATACGTCACTCTCTGAGCATGTAAGACCAAGCAGGTAGCCACAATTTACCTACTTTTGGGGGTCAGTAGAGGCTCTCCAAGGAAATCTCTGGGACTTGGACGGAGCACTGTGGCTTCTCCAGTACTGGTGCTATAGGTTAGGATGAGTCAGGGCCTAGCTGAACAAGTGGCCTTCCCTCTTTTGGGAAGCCTTGAGGACAGTTTTTTTTTTTTTTGTTGTTGTTTTTTGACTCTTCTGTTGTAGATTGTACAACCCTTTTCTTTCTGGGCTTTTATGTCCTCCCTGATCAGGAAGACAGATGATTTACCGAAGGGCAGTGAAAGAGCATTAGGCAGGTCTCATCACCTCCTGTGGCCTTTTTGTTGGGCACTGCCTGTTGGCGCTGCTACTGAGGGCACGGAGAACAGGGTTAAGGATGTATGAGGTGAAACCCCGATAATTCGGTAGGCGTTTCCTGGCTCCACCTACCCTGACTCCCATCCCCCATGGGCCATAGAAACCAGCATTTCCATCTCAGCATGACTGGCATTGGGTATCAGCAAAACTTCCTTGTACCCATCCCCACAGACCGGACTGTGGCTAGCATCACATATTTCCCGCCACTCATGGCCCCCAAATAAGGTGTTCTCAGGTTGTCCCCACCCACCTATCCCACCCACCTACCCCAGTGCAGGCTGCCAACTCCCCACCCCCATCAAACAATCTCCTTTTCTCTTCCCCATTCCCCATTCCCCTGACTCCCTTTTCCTATAAAATGTAAGTCCCCCAATTGAATAAAGAACCACGTGGATATACAATACACATCTGCTCACCTCTGTGTCCCGCCGGACCCCCCTGCGTCAGCCCCCCAGCTCTGTGGACCCCAGCCCTGAGACAGCGGACAGCTTGCTTCAGCTCCCTTCTCCATTTTCCCTCCGCTGGTGGCCCACGGCGCCCCCAGAGGAGAAAAATAACACTTTTGATCTGGGACTAGAGCTCGAAATATTGGCCTTTTAAGCTCAAATGACTCCAATTGGCTTTGCTTTCTACAGATGGTTATTAAATCTCTCAGTAACAACGTTACACCAACCTTGAAGTGTGTGCATATATAGTACATCTGATTCGTGAAACAGATTCGTTAAAGAATGGCACAAAAGCTTAAAGTCATTCTGTCTAACATCTATGTTTAGTTGTCCTGTGACAGTAGAAGCTGTAACTGAAGCATAGAAAGAGGCACGTCTTATCCTTTTAAGTATCTAACAGCTATAAGCACACTGGCAAATCTAAATCAACTGATTTGACTTAGAAATTGTATGTCAGTGTTGCGGTCAGCTTTCTAGTTGCTGCGCAAAAAGAACCCAAACAAAAGCGGCTTTTGGAGGAATGGGTTTATTTGGCTTACGGACTTCAGGGGAGACTCCATCCTGTCAGGGAAAACGATGGCATGAGCAGAGGGGTGGACATCACCTCCGCCACAGCACTGCAAGCAGCGGCAGGAAGGTGTGCCAAATACTGGCAAGGGGAAGCTGGCTTAGAACCCCATAAGCCCGCCCCCAACAACACAGCTCTAATGAGGTTCTAATTCCCAAATTGCCATCAGCTGAGGATTGATCTATCAGAACACATTCATTTGTTGGTGGGGGACACCTGGATCAAACCATGACAGTCAGGAAAAGACAAGACTACAAAATCTTGGCATCTGTGCTTGAAAAGAAACCAATTACCCAGGGAAGGCTGGCAAGAGAACATCGGACAGCTCAAGACCAGTTTTCGCAAGTGAACATCATTTGAGATTAAGCCAAAAACATTGTCCAACAGTGTTTTTTTTCCCTCTTCATACAGATTTGTCAAGGGTTATAGTAAAACCAAACTGTGTTAGTTCAACAATGACCAGGTTTGGCTCTATTGTTATGTGAGATCAAATCGTTTCTGGGGGCCTGGAGAGCTTGCTCAGTGGTTAAGGTGCTTGCCCACAAAACCTAATGAACTGAATTCAGTTCCCTAGCTCTCCTGTAAAGCCAGATGCACAAAGTGGCTCATGCATCTGGAGTCCTTTTGCAGTGGCTAGAGGCCCTGGCACACGTTTTTTTTTTTCTCTCTCTCTCTCTTTCTCTCTCTCTCTGCTTGAAAATGAATAAATAAAATATTAAAAAAAAGATGACGTCTGGCATGGTCTTGTACATCTTGGCCAGTTTTTCCCGAATTTCTGTCTTGGGTACTGTAGCCTTTCCCGGATGAAGGACATCGATGACCATCTGTTTCCTCTGAAGCAGATGGTTACTGTGTCATTCATGATGGTGACGATCCTCAAGCAGCAAGGAGGAAAAAAAAATTTCCTGAAAATTTCATTATGTCATTTTTCCTTACTTCTGAGTAGAATTCCACGGTGTATAGGTTCCAGAATTTTGATATCCATTTATCCAGCAATGGGCATCTTTGTTGATTCCAATTCTTAGCTATTGTGAATTGAGCAGCTATAAACATGGTTGAGCAAATGTCTCTATATTGAAGAGAGGAACCTTTAGGGTAGATGCCCAGTAGAGCTGAGTCAGTTGGTAGTTCTATTTTCATCTTTTTCAGGAGTCTCCATGTTGATTTCCAGAGTGGTTGTATAAGTTTGCATTCTCACCAGCGGTGAACGAGAGTTCCTTTTTCCCTGAATGCTCACCAACATCTATTGTTGGTAGACTTTTTAATGGTTGCCATCCGAGCTGGAGTAAGGTGCAATATCATAGTTGTTTTCATTTGCATTTCCCTGATGGATAAGGATGTTGAACATTTTCTTAAGTGAATATTAGCCATTTGTCTTTCTCCCTTTGTGAATTGCCTATTCAGGTCACTGCCTCATTTAAAAAATTATTTTTCATTACTTAATTTTTTGATTCTTTGTAATTCTACATGATAGGTCTCTGTGGTGTAGCTTGTGATTTTCTCCCAATCTGACAGTGGTCTGTAGGCTCTGTGTGGTATGTTTGCTTTTTAGCTTGATGAGATCATATTGATTTCTGAACTACTGGGATAATGTTCAGGAAGTTTTTTGTTTGTTTGTTTGTTTTTGTTTTTTTGCGGTAGGGTCTCGCCCTAGCCCAGGCTGACCTGGAATTCACTCTGTAGTCTCAGGGTGGCCTTGAACTCATGGCGATCCTCCTACCTCTGCCTCCCAAGTGCTGGGATTAAGGCGTGCGCCACCATGCCCGGCTGTTCAGGAAGTTTTTTTCTACTCCTATATCATGGAGCATTCTCTCTCTCTTTTCATCCAGGCATTTAAGAGTTTCAGGTCTTATATTAAAAAGTCTTTAATTGATTTGAAGTTGATTTTGTGCAGGACAAGAGCAGTGAGTCTAGTTTCATTTTTTTTACACATGGTTATCCAATTTTTCCATCACCATTTGTTGAAAATGCTAGCTTTACTCCAATGTACCTTTATTGGCAACTTTGCCAAAGATTAAGTAGCTGTAGTTATGTGAACTTTGGGCTGTGTCTTCAATCTGTTTCCTTGGTTTATGTGTCTGTTTATGCCAGTACTGTTCTGTTTTTGTTAGTATGGCTTTTTAAAAAATATTTTATTTATTCATTTTCAAGTAGAGATGCAGAGAGAGAGAACAAGAGAGAGAGAGAGAGAGAGAGAGAGAGAGAGAGAGAGAGAGAGAGAAAGAGCACCAGGGCCATCACCTTGTGGGTCTGGCTTATGTGGGTCCTGGGGAATTGAACCCAGGGCCTTAGGCACTGGAGGCAAGTGCCCCAACCGCTGAGCTATATCTCTCCAGCCCTTAGTATGTCTTTTAACTCTGTAAATTTCCCCATCAGGACTGCCTTCATTGTGGACCATAAATTTCGGTATGGTTTGTTTTCATTATTGTTGTGGTCAGCTTCTTAGTTACTGCACAGAAAGAACCCAAACAAAAGCGGCTTGTGGAGGAACGGGTTTATTTGGTTTATGGACTCAAGGGGAGACTCCATCCTGACAGGGAAAACAATGGCATGAGCAGAGGGCTGGAGATCACCTCCGCCACAGCACTGTTTTATGGAGGAATGGGTTTATTTGGCTTACAGACTCGAGGGGAGACTCCATCCTGGCAGGGAAAACGATGGCATGAGCAGAGGGCCGGACATCACCTCCGCCACAGCACTGCAAACAGCGGCAGGAAGGTGTGCCAAACACTGGCAAGGGGAAGCTGGCTTAGAACCCCATAAGCCTGCCCCCCCAACAACACAGCTTCATCGAGGTTTGTAAAACCCAAACTGCCATCAGCTGAGGATCGATCTATCAGAACACATTCATTTATTTGTGGGGGACACCTGGATCAAACCATGACAATTATCATTTAGTTCAAGAAATTTTATAATTTCCTTTTCAATTTCTTTCATGACCCATTCATTGTTTGGTAGTATATTGTGGAGTCTCCAGGAGCTGGTGTGATTTATTTTGTTTCTCTTATTGCTAATTTCTAGCTTTCATGCATTGTGGTTCCATATCATTCAGGGAGTTTCGAACATTTTTCTGAACTTATGGAGCCATGATTTATGTACTAATATATGATCTATTTTAGAAAAAGTTCTGTGGGAAGCTGAGAAGAATGTATAGTCTGTAGACCTGGGATGAAATGTAGATGTCTAAGATCCATTATTTCTCTGCTCATTTTCTGCTGGGATGATTTATCTAGTAACGACAGAAGGGTATTAAAGTCTCCCACTTGGGATTGGAGTTTATTTCTGATTTGTTGTCAAGTAACTTTTGTTTTATGAAGTGTGGTGCACCTGTGTTTGGTGAATATATATATATATATATATATATATATATATATATGGTGTTTTTTTTTTGTTTTTGTTTTTTTGAGGTAGGGTCTCGCTCTAGCCCAGGCTGACCTGGAATTCACTCTGTAGTCTCAGGGTGGCCTTGAACTCATGGCAATCCTCCTACCTCTGCCTCCCGAGTGTTTGGATTAAAGGCATGCGCCACCACACCCGGCTGGTGAATATATTTTTATAATAGTGATATTCTGTTGTTGGATCATTCCCTTAATTTAGCCCTTTTTGTCTTTTTTAATTACTTTTGGTTTTAAGTCTATTCTGTCTGATATTAATATAGCCACACTTACTTGTTTCTTATTTTCATTTGTTTGGAAAATCACTTCGCATCCTTTCACCCTGAAGAGTTGTCTATCTTTAGAGGTGAGGTGGGTTTCTATAAGGTAGCAGATGGAAATGGCTATTTTTCTGATCCGCCCTGTTGTATCTTTTTATGGGTGAGTTAAATCCATTAATATTCAAATTCATAACTGTGAGGTTTGATATAATCCCTGCCATGCTGGGGGTTTTATGGGGATTGATGCATTGGACCTTATTATGTCCACTCTAATTTTGGTTATTGTGCTCATCCTCTGTGATGGCTAAATTTTGTTGTCAACTTGACCTTTTTAGTAATCTTGGGTGGGTCTCCGATGTTGTTCACAGGAAGGCAAACCTCTCAGTGGGGTGCAAGATTTAAGGAAGATCAGGGGAGCTAGTAATGAAATTACTTCCTGGGAGGGCAATGCAGGAAGGAAATTTCAGAGACTCAGGTAGCCAACAAGTCTGGGATAGGGTTGCAAGACCCCACCCTAAGCTATATAAAGGGAAAGGAAATCTCTCTCTACCCCCTGCCTGTTTGCTTCTCTCTCTCTCTCTCTCTCTCTGTGTGTGTGTGTGTGTGTGTGTGTGTGTGTGTGTGTGTGTGTGTGTGTGGTGTTGGTGATGGCTTCTCTCTCTCTCTCTCTACTTGGACCTGTAATAGGGGTCCAGCCTCTTTCACCATTATGGAACTTCCCCTGGATCTATACCTTTGTCATGGTTTGATCCAGGTGTCCCCCACAAACAAATGAATGTGTTCTGGGTAATCGATCCTCAGCTGATGGCAGTTTGGGTTTTACAACCTCGATGGAGCTGTGTTGTCGGGGGCAGGCTTATGGGGGTTCTAAGCCAGCTTCCCCTTGCCAGTGTTTGGCACACCTTCCTGCCGCTGTTTGCAGTGCTGTGGCGGAGGTGATGTCCAGCCCTCTGCTCATGCCATCATTTTCCCTGCCAGGATGGAGTCTCCCCTCGAGTCTGTAAGCCAAATAAACCCATTCTTCCACAAGCCACCTTTGCTTGGGTTTTTCTGTGCAGCAACTAGAAAGCTGACTGCAACAACCTTCAATAAATCCTTTCCTCCCATAACTATGCCTGGTTGGAGATTCACCTCAGAAGCACCTGTGGCTGACTACGGCATCCTCTTATAGGTTCTTGAGGTTGGTTTCATGACTCTTCTGTGTGGAATATTTCCTTGAGTATTCTTTGTAGGTTTGGCTTTGTATTCGTATAATCATAGAGCTGGCTTTTATCCTGGAATGGTTTTCTTTCTCCATGTTTTATGAGGGATACTTTTGTTGGGTGCAGTCATTTATGTTGGAAGCCATTAGCTTTACAGACTTTGAAGTAAGTACTCCATTTTAAGCCCATAGGGCTTTCAAGGTTTCCGTTGAAAAATTGGATATAACACTGATGGAATTACGTTTGTATGTGATGAGGGTTTCACTGTTTCTGCTTTTAGTACTCTCTCTTTATTTTCATTGGTTAGACTTTTATCTGTGATGTTCCTTGGAAAGTTTCTTCTCTGGTCCTGTCTGGTGTTTTGTGAGTGTCTTGTATCTGGATGGACCTCTCTTTTCCAAGATTGGGAAAATTTTTTCAATAATTTTGTTGAGTATGTGCTCTGTGCCTTTGTCTAGATTTCCTACCCCTCTGGAATCCCCATGATCCAGATATTTGGTCATTTTAGGGTATCTCATAGGTCCCTCATATTCTGTTTGCATGTCTTTTTTGAACTTATCAAAGTTTTTGGATTCTTTTTTTTTT